>JAPVLO010000430.1:0-225000 GCA_027257055.1 Cephalopachus bancanus | reverse complement strand
AATATAGTTGAAAGAACACAAAACCAAGGAGGGGAGACTTGTGCCTTAGCTAACATTTCATCAGTAAGTTCCTTAGGGAACTTGGTTAAGTCATGTAACACTTCTACTTTTCTCTTTAAAAAACACCTACTTTGCACAGCTGTTTTTGAGTGATCATGTAAGAAAGCAGAGTTGTGAATAATAATTATTAACACGAAAAGCTTTATAATTTTATTCCAACATTGATCTGGTGGCTGGTAGGGGAATATGTAGTGGCAGGGCAATTTTCAGCTGTTTGGGGACAGCTGAACACTGGCTCTTATGTACCTGAACTCAAAAAAGAAAGGGCCACATTCTTGAACAGAAACTAAGAAGAGAACGTATAATTTTTGAATCTTAAATCTGGCATCGCCTCTAGTGTGAACTCTATCCTAGGAGCCAGGCTATGTAAACTACCAGCAAGACCTAAGAAAGAGTTTTAGGAAGAGAAAAGCAAATTGTAAATTGCATTTGTTTTTAAAAATTCTAGACAATTTTTTCAGATTGCTTTACATTTGGTAGTATCAGTGATCATGAATATGAGGCAGAGCCAAAAGTTTTCAGGAGAAGCACAATTCTCCATGTTTTAAATTTGTCTCTAGCTTGTATTTCTTGAGATTGACCAATTCAAAGAGAAGTGTGTGTGTGTGTGTGTGTGTGTGTGTGTGTGTGTGTGTGTGTGTGTGTGTGTGTCTTCACTTTTGCTGATTTCTTGACACAGTGGCTTTTGCTCTTATGCTATTTGCTACAAAGGGGTTTAAAGGGGTCTATCTTAAACCTGGAGTGTAATAGCTACCAGTGTTTCAAAAAGCCTTACTTTGAGGTGGTTCTCCCTAAAAAGTAGTCCTAGGAAATCATGCTTTGGCAAGCCTTTGGTGTATTAACCTTTGTGATGTATTACATTAGATGGGCCTTGGACACAGGTCTGAGTAGAACAAAACCAAGGTTAAATGGTACAAGGCCTTTTCTAAGTCAAATAACTTCTAAGAAATTTATCAAATATAACTTCTAGAGTGTCATTGGAGAAGTGAAAAATAATACTAGAAGTCATTGTATTCCCTGCTCGAGATTTAGGACAGTTACATTACTTTAAAATATATCTGTGTTCATGGCTGTCAGAAGAAATCCTAACAAAATCCACACATTTGCCACATCCATTACCACTGTAAAGAATTGCTTTGAAATGCTTGCTCTAACAGTTACACAGCTTCAACTTCCTCATTTGAGGCTGGACGTTTCTAGCTCTGGACTGAAAGTCTTCACCAAAGAAGTCCAGCAATGGTATTGTATCTGCCAACTACAGAGTTCTAGGTTGCAATTAAAACTATTAATTCTCAATGTCTAATGAGCACAATGTTTACCAAGACTTGTATGTTTACAACTTTTTCTAGACAGTCAAAATGTATATGTTTTATCTCATTTAATCCACAGACTAGAGCTACACAGCTAATATTATTTTCTCCACTTTACTGGTAAGGAAACTAAGAAGGGAGAGGTTAAGATGTTTGCCCAATGTTACAGAGATAGTCAGTAGAAGAACTGGGTTCAAACCCCCCAGTTGCCTACTCCAAAGTATCCTCCCTGTTTTCATGCCACCTGCACAGCTGTGCTCACAGACAGCCACAGCTTGGCAGAAGCAGGTTGCGGACCAGCAGCTCATTATACCTGTTAGACCACAAGTACAAAACAATTCTATTTAAATTATCTTTAATGCTAATTTAACACCAAAAATAAAATTTCCAAAATATATACTATAAAAAAGAAAATTTTCACTCAAAAGTAGACCCTGAACAATTATAGTAATACTATAAAAAAGGAATTGGCAGTGGTGGGAGACTCTCAGAGGAGGTGGGGGGGCATACTTCATCAGTAAGGTACCTGATCTCAAACCAGGTGAAGTGGGGAGCAAAGTGAAGCCCAAATTTTATTTGTACAATGACCATTTGTATACCTAGCCCTGATTGTACCCTAAATCTTTAAAATAAATTTTTTTAAAAAAGAAAATAAAGCACAATAGGATTGGGAAAAAAAGAAAATTTTATAAGACCAAATTCAGATAGTTACTAGCACTTGGTATGGTGACATGTCCAATACTTGTCACTACAGGTTCTTTCATAGACCTGTACATAGAATCAGATGTCAAAATAAGATCCCTCAATCTCTTATACTTCCTTTCATAAAATTCATGTTCTAAAATACGCTCCTTTCAAATAACCCACTAACCCTACAGGAATTCACAGCATGGGGGGATGGCTTCATAGGAGGCGCATGGCATGAGAGGAAAGAAATAGCGTCTGATTTGGGGTAAAGTCCAGCTGCTCTGTGGAGTACATTTTACATCTTAGGCAACAGGGCAGAAGGTGATATTTTGTAAGTACCACATTTAGTGCAACTTCTAGTTTCTTGGATGTTTTCTTCATGCTTTACAATCATTCTTCTTAAAAAATATATGATAATAATGATACTATCATCTTGTTTTGTGCTTAAAAATGAGATGGATAAAATCTGTAGCTACTCATGAGTACCAAAGTAAAAAAGAAAAAGAGCGAACAAAAAAGGTAAGTCATTTGTTGTAAGAACCTACAAATAAATTAAACCTTGCCTAAGATGTATTGATTTTATGTGGCCTCGCCTGTAGAATAATGTCAAGGGTTCCTGACAATCCATTACATTCAATAGGCAAAATCTCCTTATAATTTTTTTTCCCTTTCCTGAACGATGTATAATCTATTTTTTTCCTTGATGAAAAAGTAGTGCTTTATAAGCCTGGAAATTCTTTAAAGTAGTGAACAAAGCTGACACATTGAACATGGAAAAGTTTCTTCTGATCACTTATTCAATGTCATATATGGAGAAAAATTAGTTTTAATTGACTTTACACATGATGTGATAAATCTAAATGCACGTATATGTTCTAAATATACAAGCCAAATCTAGCAAACTGGAGATAATTATTAGGCCATTTTTATTATGAAGTTAGAAATCATATATCAGAGTGAATGAATGCTTTGCTTTTTTTTCCCTTAGAGGCTTCAGTATTGAAGAATAAAACTTAAAAGTTAATTATAGATTTCTGACTAATTTTCTTTTTTTTTTTTGAGTTGGAGTCTTACTCGGTCGCCCAGACTGGAGTGCAGTGGCCGCACCCAGCCACCACAGTCTCGACCTGCTGGGCTCTGGCGATCCTTCGCCTCAGCTTCCAAGTAGCTGGAACTACAGGCGCACGCTACCACACCCAGCTGATTTTTTGATTTATTGTAGAGATGAGGTCTTGCTGCCCAGGTGGGTCTCAAACCCACGGGCTCAGGCAATCCACTCACCTCAGCCTCCCAAAGGCGCGGGATTACAGGTTGAGCCACCGAGCCTGGCTCTCTGACTAATTTTCGATGAAAAATATTTACTCCTTCATATCTTTAGATCATTCTTGGGAACTCATTTTTTACTGCTGGTACTAAAAGTAACTCCAAAGTAAAAAATAATTTATTTCTCCACAATGTAGACAGATGTTTTCCTCAAGTTTGTAATAAAAATATTATTTTTACCATTAAAAAAAATAAAATGTCTCTGCCTACAATGATTCCAAAAGAAAACAAAGACAGATATAACACTTCTACCAAAAGAGCAGCTAGACCAATCCTGTTCATCTTTAAACCTGTAATTACTCCGTGTGTGTGTGTGTGTGTGTGTGTGTGTGTGTGTGTGTGCGCGCGCGCGCTCACAATGTCGTCCATGCATGTTCTACTCCTGCTGACAGACTGGTAGCAGGAGGGAAATGAAGATGCTGAAAATTTCCTAACTGACAAGGAGATTTTCATTTTTAGTGTTTAATAGTGGTATCTGGTTTTGAAATTGGCAATTTAGGGGCCTGGCGTGCCAGGCAATGGGATTCTGGAATTTCACAATTATGGGGTTCTGAGGAGGGCTGCCTGACTAGTGAGAGTGTGGGAGCCTTGCATCAAATCACCACGCTGCCTTGGTACATGGTCAAAATATTTATGCTTGATGATCTCTGACAGTGGCTGCTCGGTTCCCAAGATTTAACCTAGCCTGCCTTAGAAACTGTGCCAGTCCACCACATACCATTAAAGCCAATGAATACTTGACAGGGTACCTGCAGCTTTAGGAAGATTCTGATATGCACTTGGAGAGTCACTTCAGCAACAGAAAATCCCAGCTCAGGTAACAAAGTCTATGCCCTAGGAAACCCTTCATTCTAAAACAAACAGACAAACAACCAACCCTCATTCTAGAAAAAGAAAACCCACTACAGTTGTGTAAAATCACTTATCTATGTTCAGATGAAGATAGAGGCTTGAGGCAGGCAAATACTGTAGCTGCTAGAGTGAACCCGTAATGCTGAAACTGGGCAAACAGTCCTTCATAAATGTATTCATTCATCCATTCCCTAAACTGCCAGTGAGTCCCTATTATAGGCAGATACTGTGCAGGGCAGTGGAATAAAAAATAAGTTAGGCCCAGTCCTGTTTACAGTTCATGGGTTTATTGTCCATGAGACAGATACATGAAAACATAGTGATATGTGGACATGCCATGGAGGCATGTATGTACAGGTGCTAAAAGCCAGAAGAATCATCAAATGCTACTGAGGTGGGAAGGGAAGGTTTCACAGAGAAGAGAGTCTCTAAGGATCAGAGGAAATTCTTCAAACTGGCTGCAGGGAGCAGGCTGAGAGGCCAAAGACACAGACAAGTCCAGGGAAGATGCCTCTGGAGAGTCCATTGACAGACTGTCTCATACAGGACATTAAATCTGAGCTCGGGCTGATGATGGGTGATGGTGGTGCTGATAAACAGTGAGAGGAAGGACACGATTAAACTGCTAAATTGAGGCTGAGAGAAACCTGTTTGGAGGTCACTGCAGCTGTCCAAAGCAAGAGTCTCCCCTGGAGCCTCCGTGTCTGCAGCCTTGACTCCTCTATGGTCTGTAAATGAACCTAAGGCTTTTCCACCTTGAAAAGATACTTTTCCTCCAGTCTAAAATTCCTCTTGTCTTTCTCCTCACTCCACTTTTTCCCTTCTGGCTAAGCTTCTTGAAGAGGCTATCTAAGCCTCTTATCTCTGCTTCCTCACATCCCATTCCATCAGCAACCCTCTGTCATCTGACTTCCATATACTCTGCTCCTTTAAACTACTCTAGCCCAGGTCTCCAACAATCTGTCAGCTGTGTGATCCGATGGGCATGTCCCAGCCTTCTTCCTCCTTGGCTCCACACCATTCAACATTAATGACCATCCCTTCCTTCTCAAAACTCTCCCCTGTCTTTCAATGGCATCCTGTCCCCCGCTTCTTTTCTTCTCTGCCCACTTTTTTTTTTTTTTTTTTCACTCTGTCGCCCAGACTGGAGTGCAGTGGCCGCTCCCGGCCACCGCAGCATCGACCTGCTGGGCTCCGGCGATCCTTCCGCCTCAGCCTTCCAAGTAGCCGGAATTACAGGCAAGTGCTACCACACCCGGCTAATTTTTTGATTTATTGTAGAGATGAGGTCTCGCTGCCCAGGCGGGTCTCGAACCCGCAGGCTCAGGCAATCCACTCACCTCAGCCTCCCAAAGGTGCGGGATTACAGGCTGAGCCACCGAGCCCGGCTTCTCCCACATTTTAATAAAAATCTTACCTGGGTCCCTCTCTTCCCCACCAGCTACGTGACTATTCTCATGTTATACTTTCCTTAAACCAGTGCTTCTTAAACTTGGGCATACATTAGAATCATTTGGAGGGGTGGACTCAGATGTCGGGGGCCCTCTTTCAGAAATTCTGAGTCAGCTGTTATTAGATAGGGCTCAAATATCTGCATTTAGAGAAATAAGTTTCAGTTGATACTAGTGCTGCTGGCCTGGGGAACCACACTTTGAGAACCACCATCTCAAACCATCTTGTCCATGCCCATGGCTTTGCCTAATTGCAATGATGGTGATTCATAACCACAGACATTCTCACAGCCTCAGACTTGGGTATCTCTGTCTCTACCACAATGTTCCACCAACATGGAAAACTTAACTTGATTTGATCGAGCGAATCGAATCTCTTTTTATCTGTCCTCTCCATACACCCAAACTGGCTCCTCCTCCTGTATTCCCTGTCTTGGAGAAAGGCACCTCCCATCTCATCTAGCCACTACATGTCACAAACTCCCAGGAATTGCTGCCTTCATAATTCTCTGATTCACATACTATCCCCTGTGCCCTCTGTCACTGCCCACACCTGGGCTCTATTCATTTTTTAAAAATACGGACTATGGCATCAGCCTCCTAAATGATCTGGCTGGTTCCAGCATCCTCTTAAAAAATCTACCCTCTACATTGCTCTCAAGAGGTATTCTCTCTAAAACGTAACCCTGAGCAGTTCACGTGTGTTCAACCTCATTTTCTGTCACAGCCTTACAGGACTCCTGATAGTCAGGCATACCGATTTACCACAGCAAATTTGTTCCTTTTGCCAGAATCCCTCATTAGTCAGTGCTCCCCTGATGCCAATAGATAGTGCCCTTATTATGGGCACTGTTGACATCTTACCAGCACCATATGCCTAATTTCACTAGCACCAGTGCCTGGCAAAGTGCAAGGTACCCTGTAAGGACCAACACACTTTGTTGTTTTGACCCAATTTAAGAGTGTCCAGGGAAGAAATAAGCTGCTTCTGAAATCTCCAGCATTGTTACATCACCTTAAGCTTCTCTGGCAACTGAGCCGGCTCTGAAGGGAGATAGCAAATTATATACATTTATGTGCTGCATAATGACGTTTCAATCAACAACAGACTGCATATACAATGGTGGTCCCATGAGATTATAATACCTTATTTTTACGGTACCTTTCCTATGTTTAGATACACAAATACTTACCATTGTGTTACAAATGCCAACACTATTCAGTGCAGCAGCATGCTGAACAAGTTTGTAGCCTAGGAGCAATGGGCTATACCTTATAGCCTAGGTGTGTAGTAGGCTATACTATCCAGGTTTGTGTAATCCTCTCTAGGGTGTTTATACAATGATAATATCACTTAACAACACACTTCTCAGAATGCATCTTTGTCATTAAGTGATGTATGACTGTACTTTTCTCTATGGGTGATCCTGGTAATCTTACTAACACATAATTCAAGGTGCTTTTTATTCCAACAACAGAGGCAGTTGGCATTGGATTTCTTTCAAGTGAGTTTTCATTCAAGACAATAAGGTACATATTGTCAACCCTCAGTATCTTTGGGGGATTGGTCCAGGAGCCACTGTGGAGGCCAAAATCTTCAGGTGCTCAAGTGCCTTATGTCCAAGTGCCTTATATATATTGTAGAGTATTTGCATATAACCTACACACATCTCCCATGTACTTTAAATTTTCTCTCTAGATTACTTATAATCCCTAATACTAAGTAAATGCAATGTAAAGAGTTGGTATACTGTTTTTTAAATTTGTATTATCTTTTATTGCTGTAGTGTTGCTTTTTTCCTGGATATTTTCAATCTATGTTTGGTTGAATTTGTGACTACAGAACCTGTGGCTATGGAGAGTTGATGATATTCCTCAGTAAAACTGAGCTGGAGGAATGGAATGAAGGAGATTTGGGCTGTACTTCTGGGTTGACCACAAGCCTCCCCAAATCTATGGAATCAAGATCTTTCCCTATAAAAGAAGGTATTGGCTTACGTAGGTCATCTCTTGAAGGCAGTTTTCAGCACATTAATTTAGTATATTAACAATAATTTCAACCTAGCATAATGAAATATCCTCAAATATAAGTTGATAAGAGAAAAAAGAGCTTTCACTCTGCAAGGATGTATGAATAGTTCAGAGGCAGTGGAGGAATGTGGAGAGATGTAGGAGTTAAAGCAGCTATGCTTGTACATTAACAACTGGATTTGGATCTGTAGATGGGTGAAGAGGTGGAAAGGCCAAGCCACAGACTCTGTGGAAGTGAGGGCAAAAGGAACCCAGCTTCAGGGGTAAGAGTCTTCAGTTACTCAGAGGTAGAAGACATCACTCCACTGAAACTGATGTTATACATACTGTGATTTCCAATATGTATGTTTAGATTAACTTTTTAGCAATTAACATTTTTGACACAGTGTTCTCTTAATTAATTAATTTCTAATGTCTTAAGTCAACATTAAAAAATTACAGTCCAAAGACTACTTGCTTCAAAACTAGCAGTCCTAAAATGAGTATTTCTGGGCCCCAACCAAGATATCGTGAATCACAGCTCCCCAGGTGATTCTTATGAATACTGAACTTTTGAGAACAACCATTAAATGTAAAGAACACACTCAGGTACGGCTAAAGGTGACGTACTTAAACTCATATGGAGTTGGGCAACACCTAGAGGGTCACCAACTAGTTCTTTATGAAGGTATTACCTTTGTTTTCTTCTGCTAGTTGTCATAATACACAGGTATTATACTTAATTGGTGGTTGCAAAACTACTTTTACTATTTTAAAACTTATTTTCAATGTGATATCATCATAAGAGATAGTGTCTGTGCTAAGGTCTCAGATCATATTCAATAGATTCATCATTACTGTCTGGGACAGCAAGGAAGAGGATTCAGTATCCCAGAAAGACCTCTTTGATACACATGCAAATAAAGGATGCCATTAATTAAGTATCTCATTGACGCTGCTCAAATTCAAATGTCTTCTGTTGACCCTCCCTTAGCTTGTTACCACAAGCCAGTGTAGGGAAGGGTTGCTGTAATATGCAATACAATAAATATATCAATTGAAGACCAACATTAAAAGAGTTATTTGCTAATGGGCACCATGCCAGGGTTACTCAGGCAATGCTGCCTGTAGAATTCCTAAGCTGAGTTCACAAGATACAGATCGATGCACCTCCAAAGAGAGTCTATATCAATCTCCATTTCATTCATTAGCTCCCACTTCGAGCTGGTTGGCTGCTAGTTAACTCTTTAATGTGGGAGAAACTGTCAGTGTAAAGGCCACTGGGACACGTGCTCTTCCCAGCTGTACTTGACCTGTCAATATTTCTTGCAGCAGACTGTTTAAACTGGTACGGCTAATGGCAAAATGGAGACCTATGGGGTTTTGAAGGCTTTCATAGCTTTAGAATGGCTTACCATCCAATAGCAAACATTAGTAAATTCATCCCATTGCTGCATTTCTGCCTGTGTCTTACGATCCAGGTGCACAGAAAGTAGGATAAAATTATTTTCCATAGTCCTATTCTTGAACTCAAAGGTATTTTACACTACACATTATGTAAATGTGAGCTCTACTACAATGAGATACAATCACACCAAGGACTTGGCTGCAGTGGAGATCATTACTTTGTGATTCAGCTCTAAAGAAGCGCCAAACAATGAGGGAAGCATAGCAGCACTTTCTGTAAAGTTAGGACTCATTTTCAATTTGTATTGGTCCAGGGACAACTTTATTGTTGCACAGTGGAAGAGCCTGGATGCTCAGGGGGATGCTTGGTGCATGAACTATTTCAGGCCCTTCTGAAAATGTAAATAAGAGTCCTAAAACATAAAGGCATAATTACCAAAACAAAGAATAGTCTCAGACCACCAGGAATAGCTGGCTTCGCTTATTTTCTTTCTACAAATATTGAATTTACTAATTTCCCTTGCCTTACTGTTGAATAAAATCAATTTTCTCAGTAGAGCTGATCTCTGCTTTGTTTGAGGTTAGATGTGAAGTTGATATGCATCCTTAGATATACTGTTTGGGAGAAAGCCTTGAATATTTAACCCAACGTCACAGCGAACCCTCCCTTCACCATTCTGGAGGGTGGGGAGAGGGCATATATTGATTCATGATTTGACAATCAGGATTCTCAATAGGTTAATTGACATGTTTGGAATTCATGGCAAGAAAATCTGTGCATTATTTTAAAACTCCTGTCAAAATGTTTGTAGATACGGTTTGATAACAACACCTGTTTTTTCCTCTCTTGGCCAATACAATCCATTGAGAATCCTGGCTTAAAAAATTTCCCTGCAGAATTGTCAAACATATGTATTTGTATTTCATTATTTGGGTAATAGCTGATTTGCCAAGTTCATTTACTACTAGTTGCTTCTCAAACATCTCAGTGGGATAATTAAGGAATACTAAGAACTGAAACTGTACTAAGTTAGGAGGGGGCTGGAGCCATTGCCCAAATCCCAGTCCTGATTAAACTGCTGTCCAGAATTAAATATTCAATAACTCAAATTCTCTTTTCTTCCTTTACTCTGAGAAACTTATCATCAAGGAGACAGAGTTACTCTCCAAGTTGTGCAAAAGAGACCCCCCTCAAATTATCCACACCAATCGAACAGATCAAAATCCTGTAGACTTTCAAGTAAAAGGTATTTAAACTCAAAATTGACTTGGTAATGGTCTAAATGGCGCCTTGTCTCAGTGGATATATATGTAGGGGGAGAAAATAAATAGTAACTCCAGGAATATGTTCCGGAAAAGAATAAAGAAAGGCCAGGCACAGTTCAAGGTTATGGCTGAACACAATAGCACCAATGAGAATTTGGACAGCTAATACCCTCTCTTGAGAAATAGTGAATGTAAAGGGTTCTGAAGAAGAATGTTGAAGTATGATAGCATTAGAGTTTAAATGCTCTCAAAGAATCTTGCTGGCTCATTGCACAAAGAAAAGAGATATTTTAATCAAGAGCTATCTATCATCACTTGAATTTGAATGCCTGTTGTTTGAAGTCACAAGTTACTGAGTCCTGTGATGTAGGTTTTCAGGTCTAGTGCTGGAACAAAAAAAGGTATGAAAATTGAAGAAAAAGAAAAAAAGAAAAAAAAAATGGCTATGGACTCGAAAGAAGATATTGCATCTGAAATGCTGTCTGTTAAATTTTGGACAAGGAGAGGTAAGAATCATTGAATGATGAGTTTCTCAGAATCTTTCCTCTGGAGAAAATGGGAATACATGAGAGACTAGAAAGAATGTGTTAAAAAATAAAGTATTGAAGAGTACAAGCCCCATTGCTATCATAAGACAAATGTATTAGATTCTTCAGTCCATAAGTTTTCCAAGTTCATATACACACTATAAGGATACCCAGGGATGCCAATCCAAATTCAGTTTCAAGTGCAGGCACCAAAGGACAAGGGGGCAGAATTCTTTTCAGAACAAAGACTCTAATGTTGAAAGGGCAGTTCAACTGATGATCCAGACTTATCTCTTATTTCTCCTATTTCAATGTCTATTCCATTTTGGCATTTTACTGATAAACTCAAAGGGGCCCTTAGCAATTCCTTGGAGAGATACACATGTTTTCTATCAACTATGTATTGAATGTTCATGGAGGAGGTATTATTGATTTCCTAAAAGCAAAAAAGTTTATAGAACTTAGTCCTGGCATGATCTCATTTCATTCTATTTCATTACATGAGAAAATTGTATAGTTTTTTACTTTCTCAATGCCCAGGAGCCCAGGCTTAAGGAGGGAAAAACAGTTCAAACTCTTCAAATACAATAAAAGTAAGACAGAAGAGCCAGAGAGCTTCTCTTGTCACAAATCTACAATTTCCGGCATTCAAGTCACCACTTACAAGCCACTTCTTGACATAATCTTTAGGCTTAAGCATGTGGAACAGTGGACCAACCAGCTTAATAAAAAGACAAAGATGATATGCAACTAATGGACAGAGCATTGCAACTAGGTGTTAACACATCATTCATTGAACTAAATGCTCTTTCAAACTCTGCAGCAGAAACAATTAAAGTACTGACGGCAGTCTTAAGTTGCTTCAAATTGTCTGGCACAATTGATCCACAATTATCTTTGTACTCCCTGAAGCCCCTGAATGCTACCTTCTTCATTGACTTTAAATTTCCTTCACAGTTCTCCAACCTGTGTTCTGGCATACTGAATATCTGACAAACTGGATATCCATTGGAAAAGCCCATTGTGATAGCTCTAGGAATTCTAAATATTTTATTAAAAATCTAGACCGTTTGCCTCTTGAATGCTTATGACCAGATCTCCATAACAAACATGTAATTTTACTGAAAGCTTAAAGATGAGAGTTAAACTTAAAGACAACAGAGATAGCAAATCATCCTTCTGTTAGTTTCATAACACCACATACTAAAGAATTCCATAATATAGGACTTATGGCAAAGAGGCAATTCAGCTTCTAGAGTTTGAACTATGAAATCACTCAGGACTACTGGCATGATAAAAAAAAAAAAATTGTTCACCATGTTTGCATTCTTGGGTCAAGTCTCTGATAGCCAATAAAAACACTGCTAATAAAAAAATTTCCTGATGCTCATTTACATGGTTGTTTGGACATCTCTTCACTGAGAAAAAGTCTATTAAGTGGCTGATTCATCAGAATCGCTATGCACATCCAATGGAACACAACCAAATATGCTTTGTTTCCAAAGCATTGTGAGAAGGCATTTCTCTTGGAACATAGGCACAGATGTGTTCATTAACAAACAAAAATCTTACTAATAATTTTTTTACTTTGATTCTCCTTTTTGTTGTTGATTTTCTGGCAGGCAACTGTGCAAAGTTATGTGAGTGAAAAACCGTGAGGATGGAGAGAATCAGATGCCTACCTTGAGTAAGGTTGCCCTTACCTTAAGAGTAACAATGGTATTTTACCCAAACTGAAAAATCATTTTGAACTCTTATGTGAGGGCGTGCAATTGAATCTACACGGTGATTCAAGATCACAGATATAGGCATGTGAATAAAATAGCCCATGAATTATCTTTCTATCTAAACCATACATTTCTTTTTTTCTTTTTTTTTTGAGTTGGAGTCTCACTCTGTCACCCAGACTGGAGTGCAGTGGCCGCTCCCGGCCACCGCAGCCTTGACCTGCTGGGCTCCGGTGATCCTTCTGCCTCAGCCTTCCGAGTAGCCGGAATTACAGGCATGTGCTACCACGCCCGGCTGATTTTTAAAAATTTATTGTAGAGATGAGGTCTCGCTGCCCAGGCGGGTCTCGAACCCACGGGCTCAGGCAATTCACTCACCTCAGCCTCCCAAAGGTGTGGGATTACAGGCTGAGCCACCGAGCCCGGCTTGCACTTATAATCTAAAGTATCATAAAAGTGTCTCAATTGATTGACTTTTCTGCTTATTGTTTGTCTCCCTCCACTAGAATATAAATTCCATAAAGGCAAGAAGCTTTGCTTTGTTTACTGCTGTATCATCAGTACACCCTGTCTCATAATGAGTGTTCAATAAATATCTGTTAATGAATGAATAGTATCACTAGTTGTAACACAGGGTAATGCAGACATGGAATGCAGTTGTCCTTCAGTGCTTCCATGATGCAATCTTTTCTAGTAAGTTAACGGATGGACCAGTAGTCTATGTTTAATAATCGCCCTAGGGAATATTGCTAAAGGTGTTAAGTACTAATTGCCTCAAACACAGTGGGAGGTATACATCCCTGGATAATTTTTCAAGTCTTGTAGAAGATCTTGTATAAGGAGCACTGCAGTTCATATAGATTCAACACTTGGGGTATTTATTTATCATCTGTAAAATGAAGGCAAATTTGGGGAAATGCAGTGACTACTTCTGGAACTCAGTACTATGTACGGCCCCCCTCCAAAGGTAAACTTTATATACATATTAATCTCAATAAGATAAGAAATTTTAATACACACAAGTGGTTTTATATTCATATTCATTCTTAGCGCACGCGCGCGCACACACACACACACACACACACACACACAACACACTTACACAGAAAGGATGTGGGAGAAAATGTTGCCAGAAAGACCCTGATATAAACGCAAAGAAGAAAAGGATGAAAGTCGAAAGTACTGGATTATAGTACTAGTTCTGCTTATTACCCAGCCAAGTGATCTTGGGCAGTTAATTTCTTTTTTACAATTCTGTTTTATCGTTTATTAACCATTTAAGATCTTTTTGTTCTCTAAAAAGTTTATAAGCCCACAAATGGAAGACAGACATGGTGAAGGTGAGAAAAGAACGTACATTTGTATAAATGATTCCAATTGTCACTTTTTGATGGATTGAAAAATCATGAATTTCCACATGACTTTATCATTTCCCATTTTTACACCCAGAACATCGTTATTATTATTTGGAGACAATATGGGTTAATGTCTGGTTCCCTAACTCACAGCATTGCCTTTGGTGAAGAACTATATTGCCCATATAAATAATCAGAGGACATTTCACTATAGTTTATAACATTAGACTTTTAAACAACATACCTAACCTCTTATCTCATCTTGCCCTCAAAATAATGCCAGATAGTGACATTTAGATATCTTTGGGCAAAGCTTGTCCTAAGACCTGCTTTGTTACCTCCTCTGCTAGATACAAGTTGTTCACCAACAACAAGCCAGTGAGAGAATTCTATTAATGCATCTCCATGTCTTTAATCAGTCTGAACGCTCCTGCAGCTTTTTCAAAGGGATTCATCCCCATTTGTCACAAATAGACCAAGGCAGCAGCTCTCCTGTCATTACAGCAGAGGGAAAACTTTTCCCTACCCGTACCAGAATCTCCTAGATGCTGGCTGATCAGAAAAGTGGTCCCTACCCATGTTTATGCCTATGGTTTGTTTTAGGCTCAGAATTAAAAATAAGCTGGTGGTGACTGGAACAACTGAGGCCAACTTATATGTTATACTTTAATTAGTCAGGACAAGCAAGAGAATTGTATTATTTTCATTTTAAAATTTAAGTAATTAAGGCAGAGTAAGGTCAAGGTCACCAAAAAGGCCTAAGGTAAGACCAAGATTAGAACACCAGCATTGTTGGCACAATTTATGTTTCTAATTATATACAAGATCATCTTACACTAAGACAGACCTGTACAGTCAAATAGAAAACATGCTGGACTGGAAATCAAGCAGAATGGATTTTACCACTAATTTAATGCAATACCACAGGCTATCCAAGTTGTGACTATATTCATTCAATATTAATTAATTTAATAGGCAATTAAATATTCACTCTGTGCATATATACATACATGGGGTAGGCAGAAAATAGTTTCAAGGCAGCATTTTGACAAGAGTATGTACAAACAACATGCACAAATACTGAGGAAATTAAAAAGAATGATGAACTTTCGGGTCCTTGCTGGTTTGACTGGTTTTTACTTACCCGATGTCTGGTCCTTTCATTCAAACTGAGGCTGACATAATTTACCAAACTATAAGGATATTTTAGATTTGTGAAAACACAGCTTAAAACATTTTTTGGTCTATCTATTTTCCAATGCTTAAAATAGGATGATTAATACCCTGTTCTAATTAATAAAATGGAAAAAAGAAACTATATATATATATATAGTTCTTCTCAAGTGCTTTGGGGCATTCTAAACCAGCGATTCTCTTTATTCTTTATGCTGAGGAGCTTTAAGAATCTCATACAAGTTATAAAACCTCACCCCCAATCATAAAAAATTATGAACACAAAATTTTATATCAATTTCAAGTATTCACAAATCTCTCAAATCCTGTCCATGAATTCCAGGTTAGAAACCTATGTCCTAAACCAAAAACCACACAACTTCAGGAGAGCATCCTCTTTTGATATGATAATCTTGATTCTAGCTCTACAATCCATTTATTCTACAAATATTACTAAACATCTAATATTTGTTACATGCTGTTCTAGGTGATGGGATATCTTAGGGAACAAAACAAAGTTCCCTGATCTCAGGAGAGTGGAAGACAGACAATAAACAAAATCAGTAACTAAATTATATGTTATGCCAGTAGGTGGTAAGAGCGATGGAAAAAAATAAAGTCAGAAAGGGGTTTAGGGATGTCAGGGAGCTAGGAGAAGGAAGTTTGCAATTTTAAATATGGTAGTCAGAGAAGCCCCACTGAGCATGTGACGTTTAAACAGACTTGAAAGAGAAGAAACAAGCTATGTAGCTATCTGGGAAGACTGTTCTAGGCAGAGGGAATAGAGTACAAGGTTATCCTTTGGGTTCATTATCAATTGGTCAAATTGGCAGGCAGTCAAGTAAAGAACAAATCATATATGGTTGCCTGAATTATTGAGATGGCAGTGCCCAGTGAGGAGGCAAGGTGGGTGGAATGAAATAATAGGAGATGAAGTCAGAGAAATAAAATGTGGGGAGGGGATCCCGGAAGGTCATAAAGGGCCTGGAGGGTCTTGTAACAACATTGGTTTTTACCCTGTTGGAGAGTTTGGAACAAAGTGACAAGATCTGATTTATGTTTGCATAGGACCATTGTGATTGTTGGGTTGGAAGGTGGCTGCTACAGAGATACAGAAAGAGATGATATAACTTAGACTACAGTGGTAGCCAGGGAGGGATGAGAAACTTTCAGACTCTGGGTGTATTTTAAAGCTGTATCCAGATGCTGATGTATTATACATGGAGTATGGTAAAAAAAAAATGTCTCCAGTGTTATTTTGGTCTAAATTACCATTAACTTTGACTGTGGGGAAAACATGGTAGGGACTGGTTATAATAATGATACAAGTATTTGGAAGTTTACAGGGATGTCATCCACCATCCTTTCTACTTTGTGGACTGATCTGAATTTCTCTACTTTTATTTATGACCAGTATTTTCAGCAGAAAATTGAGTCTAATATTTTTACTCTTATTACTTTACAGTTGGATGGATCAGACTCTCCCCATAAAGCCCTCCTTGACTGTATTAGCTGCCTTCTCTGAATTCACAGTTCAGTTTGGCCATGCATTTGTTTACCAAGTTGTTCCCTTAGCGTTATGTAGGTCTTGATGTTTTATCCCCCCTAACTAGATTGTAAGGTCAAAAATGCAGTAGCTATTTCCAATTCCTCTTTTATAACTCACCAAATGTACCTAGCATGGTATTGGGTGCCAGGTAAGTAGAATTACTTAATACATTTTTGACTGATTGGGGGAAAAAAATGTCTGCAGAGTTCTTCCTTATTGCAACTTCCCTGCTTTTCATTTTTACTCTCAGCTCTGAAAATGTAACAGCTTGAGACATCAAAGCTTTTCACAATTTGACAAAGTTTGTGTAATCGGTGAAAAGATAAACCACATGCACCACATTTGCGACTCAATACATTTCCTGAGCTGCAATCTGGATGGAAATAACTTAGGCCAACACTTGGGCAAACTCAATGGGATCTGAAATTTTGATTAATGCTACAACCTACATTCATATTATTTGTGTCTTTGAGGGAGGATCAATGTTTAAAGATCTGTCAAATCTGTAGAATTCGATTTAGGTTTGATCCTTTTAGTGTTTCTTTTTAATTTTCTTACAAGTGGAACATCAGGCTCATTATCAATTGATTCAATTGGCAGTCAGTCAAGTAAAGAAGAGAATCATATATGGTTGCCTGAATTATTAAGGGACTAGTAACTTCATCATTTTGGCACAGTAGAAGGCTATTAAAGATGATAGTAAATGTTTCTAGCACTTTCAGTAAAATTGTCTTTTCCCCCCGAGAGTTCATCTTTTATATTTAAATTTACTTTAAAGAAGTAAGTTTCTTTCTTATGAGTCCACTTTATTGGTGCATCCTAATGCTGGACCCAGTAGACTCTATCTAATCTGTTATTTCCACCAAGGGTTTATTTCTTTACTCTGGGAACCCACTGGTAATCAGGAGGGTTCTGAGTCTGAGAACAGTGGTCTTGAACGTCAGGAGCAAAGCACCCAAGAAGAGAGAGAGAGTGAAGCAGACAGAGTGCCACTTCACATCATTTCTGCTCAAGCTCATGGGTACTGGTCACTGTGCCTTCCAGAGTCATTAAAATTTACCTATTTTAAATTCTGACACTGGACCTTTCTGGCTCTTTGTTTCTTTTCTCCCTCATTATGGGCTCTGAGCAGGAGTTTATTTCAAATTACCCTCCATTACAGACGTGGCATTTTGCACTGTGTCTTTTTCTGTGTGACCTTTCCCCTGTCAGAGTTTCTTCATTTTTAAAACTTGACTGCTTCAAAAAGAGAAGATGTGTTGGAGGGAAGGTGAATTTCACATTTACTTATGTCTTTTTCCTCTTTCATTTTTTTTGTACCCCTGTTGTTTGCTTATTTAGGTTTTGATAAGGAAAGAGATATTTCTCTAATTTGTGAGTTATCCAGGTCCTTCATTTCTTATTCTTTGACTGCTCAGTGCTCACTTTTAGGTAATATACAGCTTGCTACTACAACCATTGCAAGGAAAATGCATGTCAGTCAATTTTAAAACTTACTAGCTATTTATATAAGAAATTTTATGAAGGGGTATGGAGATAATTAAATAAAATCAGATTCCTCCATTATAAGATTTAAATGGATTGATGCTCTGTTTCTTATTATCACAAATAATCCCTTTAAAAATGTACACACAATGATTCAGATATGTGAACTATTAAAATGAGAAGGAAGAAGAAATTCTAGACTTCAAATTCATCTAATGTGATTTCACACAAGCGCTCTGATATCTCTATTTTTAGCTGGGAAAAAGTTATTTTTGAGAATGTTTAGAAGCTCAAAAATTAAGATTTAATATAATATTTAACTCCTTCTTCAAGTCCAAACTTAAGTTCTATTTCCTCCATGACACCTCTAAATTCAAAGTATCTTTCAAGTTATCTATAAATATGATGTTTTCTTTCTCTTCCTCCTCCTTTTAAAAGTTCCATATCCATCTCAACTTTATCTTTACCATCTGATATGTTACTTGTTTCAACCCCATCATTTCACATATTATAGTTGGAATGTTCTTGACAGTAACCAAGTCTTAAACAACTTTAACACAGACCATAGTCATTCTGGCTACCTAGTCATCTAAATGACTAATTTGTAATAAAATAACATATATGTGTAAACTTTGTCCTATTTGGTGACATATTACCTCATGTTAGCTTTAGATTGCTCAGAGAAATAGGAAAACCCACTCTGTTAACTCAGATCTCAAGTACCAACCATTTTCTCAACCCTCCTTTATTAGATATTTGACATTCGGAGAAAAAAATGATTGCTTGTTTTTTTATCAGTCAACGTGAAACAGAATGAACCAATAAGGCCAACCTGAGCCAAATAAATGAATAAATTTATGGCCCAAGGAGACTTAAGAAAAGGCATAAGACAAAACAAGTATTAGGTACATTATAACTGACCAAGTTATATATATAATAATGTTGATTTTTGAAATTAATTTCAAAATAAAAGTTACAATGAGAAAGACTAAGTCTTAAAAAATAGACTAAATATCTTATCTGAAGTAAATTTATTCTAGAAAAATAGTTGACAAGCATCTTTGACATAATTTCCTTCTATATTCACAGATTTTTGTGAGTACACACATAAATACAGCACAAAAACCTCTATCATTTTTCTCAGGGAGAAACACACCTTTCTTTTCAAAGAGAGAGTTTTTCTTTTTATGGATGTGAGAACAGAAGTGAGAGAATGAAGGACCTCTACGGTTCCATTTTCATAATAGAATTCTGTTGTTCGGGAATGATTTATTTTTGAATAAGGAAAAATGTAAGGAACTTGGAACACAGACAGAAGTACCTTCTCATCAAAGGTTGTCTATAGTTTCATGAATCACATGTGATGGATGAGATTTATGAATTAGAATCTGTGTCAAAAGATTTACAACATACTAAATTAGTTATGACATCTTCTCGTCGGTGCGCATAAACTTTCAACAAAATATCTATATCATCACCACAGGAGCATGGCCGGCCCAATTCTTTCATTTCAGTGCAGCACAACCAGACCCTGTCACTGTAGTTGATGAATTCTTGAAGGAATGGGCCTCAGATCAATTAAAATAAACACCACAAGCTGATTTATCAAATCTTTTCTGAATGCTCTCAGAAAATGTCAAAAATCTGATCCATTGACAGAGAAAAGTCAGAGAATCGTGGCAGCCTATGGGATCACAAGACCTTTTCAAAACCATCATAAATCACCACAGAAAACAAATGGGGCACCATGTGATAAGATTTCTTCTGACAGCTTTGCCTCAACAAGACATATATGAGATAAATGTCTATACTTCGTCTATACCCAATTGCCAGTTTACAAAGTTCCAAGTTGTCAAACTGTAAAATACGCCACTATCAAAGTCCTTCCAAAAATGACACCTTTTGGGGGTGTACAAGATTGGATTTAAAATAACATCCCCTTTAGTTCTATTTTATTGTTGCAAGCTACATAATATCCCTGTTGGAGTGTGAGCTTTCTAAAGCAAAGTGTACACGTATGCATACACACTCGCACACAGAGGAGGCTCCATCTTTCCTTTCATATACGTCCTTGTCTGAACTAATGAAACTTTCTTCACTTTCCATTATTAAAAGAAAACTGCTTTATAGTGCCCAAGTTCATCTAATCAAGGTACCCTTTGGGTTTTTTTTTTTTTAATCATCCCAGTCTTGTCTTGTTTCATGTAGGTTAAGAGCACATTCAGAGACAAGCAATGACAGGCTAATGTATTTGTCCCATCTACTTCAGGAACAGAAAAATGCTTCCATTAATAAGTTTTTACAAATATGATAAAAATGTATAGCCATAAAGAAAATAGTAGGCCTTGGATTTCATAGGAAATTTCACAGGAAATTTTAATTATAAATTATGACTCATATTCCTCTACAGATGGCAAATAAAAAGTCACATAAACACTGGCAATTTCATATGCTATATGAAGTCAAAGAACCTTTATCTCAAAGTAAGACTGAAACTTGAATCAAAGGAATAGTATCTATAAGTTCAAGTTGATTATGAACATTTGGAGACAGTTGAGCCTAGTCTTAAAGGTTTCAGATACTACTTAATTTTCAAAGAGCAAGAAATCCAGTGGACTAGAGAACCAATTCCCTGCGCTACTCCCATAACTGACAGCACCTCACTCCTCTCTTTCTACACCTTTAAGGCCTTACTCAAATCCTACTGCTTCATGAACCGTCTTCAATGATGGAAAGTCTGATTTGTTTGATTGCTAATCCAAGCTGCACTCACTAGAAAAGTAACTTTGTGTTTTCTGGCCCTGCAACTCACCAGTTTCTATGAACTGTGGTAAATTAGCCTATTTTTGTAGTAGGAAAACATTTCATTGCTACCATATCTCTGGGATAGGAATCTAGAATCAGGTTAGAATAGATATCCAGGCACATGTATAGAACAAGATTTGAACCACCTCTCTGTTCAGGATGGATTAGAGAGAAAATATGGTAATTTTTTTTTTTTGATAATTGATCTAAGGACTTCATTTGTTTCACAAACATTTGTTGAGTACCTGCTGTGTCTCATACACTGGTGCATACCTCAGAGTCACTGTGTGCAACGGCTACTGCTGAGTTACTATGCAGTTACTAGTGGAGGGATGGCAGTGTCACCCATTTTTTTTTCTTTAACTGCTCAGTAATCTTGAGGATACTGTTAGGGAAGTGGAATGAGAAAGACTTTTGGAGATGTCTCTTTACCATTTAAGGCATCAAAGAATGGTCTTTGCCTTTTAAGAAATAGTCAACAGGAAAGAGAAGACATTGTAAAATAATAATAATAATAATTCTTACCAGTATGCCTAATTGGATCCCAATGATTTAATACACTTTAGATCAGTGTAACATGAGCTTTCACTCATACATTCAGGGCAAATCTCAGGATCATCAGTGGTTACTCTAAATATATACATTAATTTTGAAAATGAACAGGAGTGCACATTACTTCTGGGGGTACAAAACAAATGTGCCATGTTAATTTTGGAAGCAAGAGATATAAGGAAGATTTCAGGTGGTGAAAACGATCAGATTTTCACAAATCTTAACACCAGCAAATACTGTTATCTGTGGGCAGCATCTTTGTAGAGACAGGGTATATAGCTCCCCCCCTCAAATTTCCTCCCATCTGGGATCTTCGTCTCCCAAGGAGCAAGCAATGAGTTCATCCCATGGCCTTCAGCTGCACTTGTACCTTGCTAATTTCAAAATTCTGACTACAAAAAAGTACTTTGCTATGAGTCAGTAAATGGAATACATTAATAAAGCTTGAGTGTTTGGTCCTTTTCCAGACTTGAGAAGTTGATCATGCTGGCTGCAATGGAGGCTTCGATCTTTTGTTTAGTGTAAAGGAAAATTACCCTATACAGCTTTTAACTCCCCAAGGCTATGCCTAAAAGCCTTGCTCAAACTTCTAAGGTGCCTGGACTAGTATTTGAGCTTAGAAAAGCTGTTGGCAAATCCCAGTGAAAATTTTTGACAGATTCATCTTTTAGCCTTTGGGAAAGTGAAGGTGCTGCAGGCAAGATATTTGATTAATGCCATGAAAAATAGTGTTGCTGGCACAGCTGGTATGTTGGGAGAAAAATTCATCACTAACTCTAAAACTGCCATGCAATTTTCTACCCACAGTTCTTTTCCTCACTTGACAGAAGATTTGCACAGGACAAACTCGGCTGACAGAGGACAAGTCAGCCAGATGTTGAGGTATCTCTAAACATGACAGATCACTATGTTTTAGCTCAGATTAATTCGCTTATTAGAGGTAGACCTAAATCACTGGTCATTGTCAAATCAGTTGTCACCACCAGCAAACCATGTCACATTTCTGAACAAAAATGTTGCAGTTTTCGAGTTGCCCTAACCTCAGCCCCACTGTGCTGAGAGTGAGATTCCAACAAAGAACACAGGATCTCCCTCCTCACCATGGCAAGCATGTTAAAATGTTCGATTCTATCCCAGTAGCAACACAACCATTTGCTTTTTGCGAGGCCAGGAAGAAGAGGGAAAGTATGATTTCAGAGTCTGACAACTGCCAAACTGGGCACAGCTCAGGATATGTGATCTCATCTTCTCCCCTCCTTCTCCTCCCCCCCCGCATTTCCATAGAGCTCTACAGGGTGTTCCCATGCTCCTGACCTTAGCCAGTGGCCAAAGGTAAACACAAATCCATTCACCAATAAAGAAAATGTCAAGAACATCTTTTCAAAACGAGTAGGTAGCATAACTCTGTTCCATAAGTTTATACAAAGCACATCACATCTTATTCTGTGAGGGCTTGGTGGCCTCTACAAAATGCATTGACGCTTTCTAGCTCAACTCCCAACAGACCAGTTGTCCAGCTTACGAAGTCAGGACCACACTGGCCCCAGAGTTGGCAGGCTTAAGAAAAGTGTCAAGGAGTAAATAAGCCATGGAAAATAGCTAATATCTTCATCCCAGGAGGTTGAGTTAAGGGATGGGAAACACTGGCAAAAAGAGCAGTGGAAAAATTGACACCAACTCTGCTTGTACTGTGGCTGCCCTGTGAAGAGAAAATGGGCCTTCTATTGGCCTCATCAGGAACTCGGGCTCCTGAGAGCAAAATTCCATTTAAAAGTGCAGTAAGTCAAAGAAAAGTACCACCATAGTAAAGGTAACACTGCTGTCTCTGGTATTTTTCTTTTTCTTTTAAAGGCCAACATTTAGTAAAACAAACTAGATTGGTTTGTAGGGCAGACAGTGATGCAATGGAAAGGAATGGAAAGCTACGGGGATACTCGGCACGTACTCTGGATTCTTAGTTCTCATTTAGTTTGTTCAAGATCTAAATATGGTACTAGGTCCCCACCTAATAAACAAGTTGATGTGTGCTACTTTTTGGCATTTCTCAAAAATTATAGCAAAAGGGCACATGAAATGGAAAGATCTGTAACGGACTGATAAATCAGAACTAAAATGGAATTAATCTCTTCCTGCTCATATTGCTGTTCATGGAAGCCACATTTTCTGAGTCACAGTCAGCAGGATTGACACACTGAGGTGACCTTTGAGTTCTCCCTTGCGCTTTCTCTTTCCTTGCTTGTCATCAAGTCAGTATCCAAGGTTCCATTACTCTTTTTTTTTTTAGATTAGAAAATATAGGTTATTTAGAAAGTAAATTAGAAGGAGGGAGGGAGGAGGGAGGGGGTGAGAGAGAGAGAGAGAGAGAGAGAGAGAGAGAGAGAGAGAGAGAGAAGAGAGAGAGAAGAGAGAGAGAAAGAGGAGATTCACCTCCTAATGTACGGGAGGTGGCCAAAGCCAGGAAACATGGCGACAGCCACAGTTCCAAGAATCCATGGCCAACCACAGTCTAGTAAGGCAGTAGTTCCCATTATTCTTTCTTAATCCTGTTCCAAGCCCATTGCCCTTGCTCCAGTTCTGACCTTCCACCTCTACCATCATTACTTTAACAACTCCTTGATATGACTGCCTCTCGTATTGCTTCTTCTATAAACAGTCCTCAGCACCACAGCCAAATTGGACTTCATGCTATTTACTTTATAGCTTAAAAAACATCCAGTGGTTTCCTGTTGCCTGGTCAAGTATAGTTTCAATCCTCTGTCCTATATTGATAGTTCTTTCAAGTGAGGTCTGGATGTATACTGCCTACTATCCAAAACAAATTTGACCCTTATTGTCCTAGCTGCTGCCCATTGCCATTTTTGTCCCCATATCTTCTCATGTTCCTGTCACCTAGAATGGTCTCTTTCTCTTAAGCTCTACTTACTGAACTCCTACCCATCCTTCAAGGCCCAATCATAATGCACCTTCTCCCATGAAGTCATCATTGCCTCCTCATCTCCTCTCAACTTTTGCGGCTCATTTTCTCTACAGTTCTCTCATTGTTTCTCACATTCTGCCTTGTACTGTCAATTTTTGGTAAGTACTAAGTAGTAGATCATTTGGGAATTTAGATGAAGAAATATTCACATTTATAAATTCCTATAACTTTTGACTAGACAGGTGTTCAAAATATGTTTTGAATAATTGAATTTGGAAAAGGTTCAATTATTTTAAATAACCTAGGTCTAAAAGTCTCTGTTTCTTAAAATGTGGTGTTTGGGGCTGAAGAACTACAAAATATCTTGAGTCTTTTATTTCCGTTTTGTTTTGACCTTAAACTAGTCAACAAAATGATAACAGTGCTTTAAACTGCTATGGTCTAAGAGCCAAGGTGGCTAAGAATATGGTTTTTGAACCACTAGCTTGAACTATCACTCTTGAAATACCAGTGTGGTTGTAAGTCCTGCAGTGAACTGACCTGTCATCTGCCACCCTCACCTCCCAGGGCTCTGTTCCTTCTGTGCTCTGTCACCACTAAGGTGTCAAGAGGACATTTAGGGAAGTTCTGAGGGTGTCTTTCTCTACCCACCAACATACTACACAAACATAATTCTCAAATCAGGTTCAAAATTCTCTGTAGAAAGCTCCAAGTGCACTCAGCACACCTGTTTGGCAATGAATTACTTCTACAGCTATTTTGGGGCCTCAATGAGGTATCAGGAACTATAACTCCATAAGAACCCTAACTCAGAGATGTGTAACAATTACCCTTTAATCAAATCATGAGCCATTTCTATTGGTTGAAGAGACTTCCAGTGACATGCATGAAGTGACTATGACTTTAAAATACTTTAACATGGATCTGAGTTCAGTGGATAAGTCTCTATTTATAAACTTGAGTTTTACAGTTTTTTTTTTAAGAGTTTAGCATGATTTTGTTGTGTGATGGACCCCATGAAAGCGTCATAAGTCAAGAGACAAAGCCAACAGGTGATAACTACTATGGGGAACAGAACTAGTTTTTGGTCTTAAAGAAGTTGGTTACAGGTACCAGTAACAGGAAAAGCACATATATACTTGCCCTATAAGGAAGAAGAAAAATGCCATCATGAATACCCACACAAAGCACTGAGCTTCATAAGAGAGACTTGTGAGCCTTGAGGTTAAAGGTGGCATCATAAAGTAGACAGATTTAATTGGGACTTAGAGATTGGATAGATTTTTGACAAAGAAATAAATTGAAAATTCTGCCTCTGGAAGTTAGGAAAGGCTTTCTGGAGAAGGGTGCAAACGATGAATAGTGGTGAGCTGATGGATAAAGGGAGGAAACGTGGTACAGGCAGACACCTGGCCAGGGGCAGTCATGGAGCAGGCACATACTTCCAAACACAGAAGGATAGGGCTGGAGCACTGCATGTGAAGAAGGTAGACCTAAGGAGACCATGCCAGAAAAGGCACAGATCGTGTCACCAGCAAAGAAGAGGGTGGAGAAGCCCCCAGGTATGGTTAGAAGGTAGCTAATTGTCCAGTGTGAGGAGGGCACAGAAAACATTATGGGAATCCTGGGATAGGAGGATGCAAAGGGCAATTTGGAGAGAGGGGAAGGTGTTGAACAAACTCAATTCTTGGTACTTCAACCTTCTCAGCAAAACAGGAGAGGGAAGGCCCATTTTCTGGTCTCAACACAAACTTGCTCACAGTCCTCCGATTTCCCCACCTATTAACTGTGTGAGTTTGGGCTACTCAATCTCTTTTATGTTATCCACATTTGAATCCCCACTGATTTCAATATAGTAGGCACTCATTGAAATATATGTTGAATTAAATTTTCAGTTATCTTACATTACTGCCTGATCTCTATCAAGAATTATAAAATATGAAACAAATAAAAATAGCAAACTCGACAAGGGTGGGATCAGCAGACATTGGACACTGCTAGGAGAGGGAGGGAGGAAGGAAAGATGGGGACACATGGCATACACACTGGGTATCAGGTCCACTATCAGTGGGAGAGAGGGCCCACTAGAAGCCCGAACTTCACCTGCATGCAACTTACTTATGTAGTAAACCCTTACTTGAACCCCACAACTCTAAGATGAAAATACAAACAGCAATTTTGTATTTTGAATTGATGGGATTTTTATATCCCCTTTAAGTAATTAAAAGAAAAAGGAAAGGAAGAGCAAAATAAAGAAATCCTACTATTTCTTTCTCCAGTGATTCTACTTAGTTAAAAACTGTGAGAGAAAGAAGTGCTGGATTTCTTTTTTCTTTTTTTTATTGTTGGAGTCTCAGTCCATCACCCAGGAATGTAGTGGCATGCTCATGGCTAGGCGCTGGCGATTCTTCCGCCTTAGCCTTCCAAATAGCTGGAACTACAGGCGCGCGCTACCATGCCCAGCTAACTTTTTATTATTAGGTCTCGCCAAGTTCCCCAGGCTGGTCTCAAACCTGTGGGCTCAGGCAATCCACTAGCCTCGGCCTCTCAAAGTGCTGGGATTACAGGCTGAGCCACCAAGCCTGGCCTGACATGCTGGATTTCTTATTCTGAGACACACACACATTTTTATGAGATAAACAGAAGCCAGAAGTACCCAAATCACCTATTTGGATGGGTATCTAATCTTGGCAGATATATGTTCTAACTGTTCATTGCTTTTTCAAAAATGTAAAGGCTGTCCTTAACTAAGAGGCCACACTGAAACAGTCCCCCACCCCCACACTCTGAACCTACAAAAGGCATACAAGGGTACTTAAAAATAAGAATGTTGTGTTTATTTTCAGCAGTAATATCTTCTAAAGCCAGATGAACTAAAATCCTTCTAAGGGAGAATTTGATTAATTTTTAAAAGTGACACAGATGCTTTGTAACTTTGCCACAGAACATCTGCTCGGAAGTTGATGTGATTGGAGAGGTGAGGGCTGTGTGTGTGCCCGTGGAGGGCAGAAGAGACAACAGGTTTTGGGGATGGGGAAGGCAGAATGTGGGTGGTGATAAAGAAGGGACTCAGCTGGGTATGAGGAATGACTTTGAGCACAAATGTGAATGGGAGAGAGAGAGAGATCAGCTGAACAGTGGGGTATCCCTGCTCTCCAGATGCAACAAGAGGTGGGTTTTTTTTCCTCTTTTCATTTTCCCCGGCAGGGGCCTTCTGACCAATTTCTACTGTCTCTCCCTGCCAGCCTCCTAGATTTCCAGAGCTAGTAGACACATCAGAAGAGGGGAGGAGCATACCAGTGCATAGTGGTTGTGGATGCAGGTACCCCAAGGCCCCACCTGCCACCTGGGATGGATCCTAGTGGCCCCACCCTGAAGCACCTCTTCCCTCAGATTCTGCAGGGCCAAGGTGCCCAGTTTTACATTTCTGTCAGAGTAATTGAATTTATTACATGATTCAATAATTCAAATTTAATTATTTAAAGATATGAGTTCATTGATTTTCAATTGATTCCATTCTTCTTAAAGTTTTTGAAAATAGATTATATAAAGGCAAATGATAAAATTTAACAAATTTTCACAAGAAGTAATCATCTTGTTTATCATTAAAAAGACACTACAATGTGGCCAATTTCATTAAACACTAAAACACTGATGATAGTGCAATTTGTACAAGCAAAAAAGTTAGCCTTATTCATCTTGAACAGAGAGAGATTTATTTTCACAGACAACCTCTTATAGTTCACGCAAATGACTGGAAAATACATACTCAAGGAAAATGAGTCATATTATGAGTTAATAACCAACATCTCCTTGAGGCAGTAAGAGTGTTCCAGTTTGCATTCTTGTGGGTTTGTAAGTTCTGAAGGTGAGACTCCCTTTGCATTTTTTTGTTGAATTCCTCCAGTGAAGGACTGTCTCTAACCGCTCCTCCAGAGTAGGTGTCTTATCTGGCTTCCTCTACAGGTTTGCTCCTTGTAAAACATTCAGAAATCAGGTGTAGTCAGACATGTGTTTAGTGACAACAAATAAACAAAATACAAAAGCAAAAACCACAACCACACAATGGCCCATTTGGCTCATAGTGTTCCTAGTACCATGTAACAAAGCACCCGACTGTTGCTAGTACTGCTGCATCCTGCTGCTGGTAGTTTTCTTTTTCTTTTTCTTTTTTTTTTTGAGTTGTAGTTTCACTCTGTTGCCCAGGCTGGAGTGCAGTGGCACGCTCACAGTCACCATAGCTCAACCTGCTGGGCTCAAGTGATCCTTCCGCCTCAGCCTTCCAAGTATCTGAAACTACAGGCATCTGTTACCACGCCTGGATAATTTTCTGATTTATTGTAGAGATGAGGTCTTACCAAGTTGCCCAGACTGGTCTCAAACCCCTGAGCTCAGGCAATCTTCTCACCTTGGCCTCCCAAAGTGCTATTTCATATTAACATGTTGTATTTCATAATGATTTAGTTTTTTACAACAATCCTGGTGTGTGTTCTCAGGGAGGTCTAGTGGCTTCTTTTGATTATTATATTAGGATACTAGCTTTTCAAATTCATTAATGACTTAGGAAGAAAAGAGTCTAGTGTGTGTTGTTAGATGATACACTTATGAACTGCATATCAGGAGACACACGTGATTCTTCCATGTAAAAGATTTCTTGTATACATCATACTCTTTGTTTTGAAAGCTCACAGGATGAAGATAAAAATAGTGATAACCAGCTGGAAGAAAATTATAAGCTGTTCCAGTGTTCTGTTGCCTTGAATTATTGGGTAGAATTTTTGAAAAAACTCTTGTCTAAACTGCTCACTAAAATTCAGCATTGCTCCCAAACCCCTCTCCTGGCTCCATGCTAATTCATGACCCAGTATTTGGAGAAAACATTATTCAGCTTCAGTCACTAACCCTAGTAATCAAATGAAGTTTGAGATTGAGATTAGGATAGAAACATGCCTAAAAAATGTTTCACTTTTCATCAAGATTTGGAAAAGCATACAAATAGGAAGCAAAATTTCTTTTGAGCCACATTGCTTTTTTAATGGCAATCAACATGAATAACCAACAACTTAATCTTTAAACTTTAAAAAATACTGGTGAGAGAGTTGTAAATTGTTATAAACTGAAGGGCAGAATCATAAAGATAGTTTTGTTTGTTTATTTTCTCAACCAAGAGCAACTCTAACTGTGGGAATTGATTTTAAAAAAAAAACCCTTTTCACAAAATTATGATAAAAGAGAGAGAAAAACTTTATTTTGTAAGCTTGGGAGAGATAGTCTGCCAGTGAAACTTGGCACAATGAGGAGCTGATGGAGAGGAATATCATTAAAGATTATCTTCCCGGCCAGGCAAATAGAGTTATCTAGAAACTCTATATCCAGAAGAAAAGCATAGTTGCCTTTCTAAACAGACACACTATTCTGGGAAGACAAACCTTGGGATGGGCAGATCGAAGTAGTTTAAGATATTATTTTCTTTTTATGAATAAAATTTATATTTCTCAATTCTGAGAGTCTTTGAACTCATTTCTTACTCTTCCTGGGTTCCCAGACTTCTTTCTTTTTTTTTTTTTTTTTTTTGAGTCGGAGTCTCACTCTGTTGCCCAGACTGGAGTGCAGTGGTCGCTACTGGCTACCGCAGCCTCGACCTGCTGGGCTCCGGCGATCCTCCCACCTCAGCCTTCTGAGTAGCCGGAATTACAGGCGCCCGCTACCACGCCTGGTTGATTTTTTTTATTTATTGTAGAGATGAGGTCTCGCTGCCCAAGCGGGTCTCGAACCCGCGGGCTCAGGCAATCCACTCACCTCAGCCTCCCAAAGGCGCGGGATTACAGGCTGAGCCACTGAGCCCGGCTCCCAGACTTATTTCAAACACTGGTTTGGGAAGGACCACTATGACCTGGCACTAAAATAGGAAAAAAAAGCAAATCGCTATCACTAACTTGGTAGTCAGAAAATGATTTAAAAGATTAGACAATAACCCTTCTGTTGAATTGAGGTCTCTATTAATTTTTTCTTTAGGTAATGCTACATTTGGTTAAGGAGATAAAGACTTAAAGAAACAAATGAATAAGTTGAAACCCCATCTCTGAACAATGTTTCCCCCACCCAGCATTAGGACATCTGGGGAACGATGCTTGTGAACTCCTGATTGGGCCAGACAAGAGTCAGAGACTCGGTGCTGCAGAATGGGAGGAACAGTGAGTAATGAGGCATCAGTGCCCAGTGAAGAAAGGGGAAAGATGAAAAAGAATAAGAATTAGCCCCTGGTGCTGTGGAACACAGGAGACCCACAAAGGCTAATTTCAAATGGCTGGAGCTCTTACATCTTAGGGATGAACTTACTTCTTGATGCACTTGTAACTCCCATTAATGTTAATGTTGCCAAGCCCACCGAGAAGAGAATAGAGCCCCTTAGTTTGCTTTCATCAGTTCACTTTCTTTTTTTTTTTTTTTTTGGTGGGAAAAAAATCTGGTTACTTTTATGAATTAAGACAGGAACCTATGATAATGTACAAATATGTTTGGGTTGAAAAGGAAAAAGAGAATAACTCATGAGCCACAAAATCTTACCCAAAGTACACAGAGGAGATGGCAGCTCACTGCAAATAGTAGCAAGCACTCTCAGCCAAAATCTATCCAATGGTCTTTCACAATGACAAATTCAGAAAATCAATGACATTTTTGCAGTTAATACCACTCATACAACACCCCCTCATCCAAAAATACTCATGCCCGAAAATAACTAACAGCTTTCTGGTAAATGTTTGGTGAATACTATTAGCATTTTTGACAAAGAGGAAAACAGGAGAAGAAAAAGCTTACTTTTTTTTAATGATCAGAATAATTTAATGAGAGAATGAGGAAGATTAGCGTCTAGGCAGGAAAACTTCAGCGGTGACATGAAACTGAACACGTGTATATTTGCAGGAAATAGATGCTGCAAAGATGAACCACATTTCTTTTTTTTTTTTTTTTGAGTTAGAGTCTCACTCTGTCGCATAGACTGGAGTGCAGTGGCTGCTCCCGGCCACTGCAGCCTCGACCCGCTGTGCTCTGGCGATCCTTCTGCCTCAGCCTTCCAAGTAGCTGGAACTACAGGCATGCGCTACCACGCCTGGCTAATTTTTTTTTAATTTATTGTAGAGATGAGGTCTCGCTGCCCAGGCGGGTCTCGAACCCGCGGGCTCAGTCAATCTACTCACCTCAGCCTCCCAAAGGCGCGGGATTACAGGCTGAGCCACCGAGTTCGGCTTGAACCACATTTCTAAAACATCCCTTCTGTAGTCTCAGACTAGATTAATCCAGTGTGGACCCTGTAGGATGACATGGGTGTGGATCTTGAGGACTGTTTCTTTCATTCCATACGTGCTCTATGTCTGGGTGATTCTAGTTGAGGTTTTTATAACAGTGGATGACTGACAATGGCATGCGGTGGAAATGACCAAAGGAATGGAACATTTGTAGCAGAATTATTATCCTTTCAATAGACTATAAGCTGAACTCTCATTGACTGACCTCACTAAAGCTTACTCTGAACAGAGGTGAGAACTGCAAGCTTCGTTACACTGGTCTGCAATGTTCTCTGTACTGAAGTTCTGAATTGAGGAACTCATTTTCCAGTGATAGTGCTCACTCTTTTTTTTTTTTTACTGTATAATTCAATTTTTATAAAACTCAGAGAAAGGCGAAAGTAATCAGTTATCAATGATGACAAAAATCAGAAAGTAGCTACCTCTGTGTGTGTGTGTGTGTGTGTGTGTGTGTGTGTGTCTGTGTGTGTCTGTATTTGTGTCTGTGTGTCTGTGTTTGTCTGTGTGTGTGTGTGTGTGTGTGTGTGTGTGTGTGTGTGTGTGTTGGGGATCTTTTACATCGTTTTGATTAGTTGTGTGTATGTGTGAAATCTCATCAAACTGAGTGCTCACTCTTAAACCTGAACTCTTCATTCTAGAGCAAGAAGTTATCTAGCTTTTATTCATGATAGTATATTATTTATAAATGATAAAAACTAAAAGCAAGAGGAATAAATAACCACGTCTGAACATATCAAGTCTGCTTTTCAGAAACCTATCCTCAGATCTGCATACTCTATAATATAAACTGCAACCTTAACTCAGCTTTTCAATGTTGTAAACTAGGTATAGTCTAATATTAAAATGAATATATATATACATATATATGCACACAATATACACACACATTGCTTTCATAAAATAATGAAAAGTTCTACTTTAATAAAAGAAATATCTATTATGCAGAGTAAACCTAACAGTTAGGCCTTTAAAGAATGTTAGAAAGAGCCTATTTTATGCCAGTGTAAAGTAATCAAAATGTTGAATTTTTTGAGATTTTTCTAAATCATCAGTGATTTAACCATTAAATATTTCTAAAATCTTATTAGAGGTGAAACTGACAGAAAACAAACTGCATATATGTAAAATATCCAGTGTGATAGGTTTTGACATATTTATGTACCTGTGAAAGCTTCAGACTATTGTATGGCAACACTTAGCCATTCTAACAGGTATGGAGTAAAATCTCATTGTAGTTTTAATTTGCATTTCCCTGATGACTAATGATATTGAACATCTTTTAGGTACTTTATTGTTATCCATATATCTTTATTGGTGAGCTATTTTGCCCATTTTTAAACTGAATTATTTTCTTATTACTGAATTTTGAGTATTCTTTATATACTTAGGATAAAGTCTTTTTGTTAGATACACGATTTACAAATATTTCCTCCTGTGACTTGTCTTTTCACTAAATACTGTTGAACAGCGGAAATTTTTAATTTCAGTGTAGATTCATCAAGTTTTTTCTTTTATGAACAGTGCTTTGGTATCATATTTAAGACATCTTTGCCTAATCCAAGGTCACAAAAGTTTTCTCATTTTTTTGGTAGAAGCTTTATAGGTTTAGATCTTACAGTGAGGTCTATGATCCTCCCTGAGTTGAGTTTTTTTTTTTTTAATATGGAGAGAGGTATGGATCAAAGGGTTTTTTTTTTGCATATGAATGAATATTTCATTGTTCCAGCACTACTTGTTGAAAAGACAATTTTTTTCCTCCACAGAATTGCCTTTGCATCTTTGGTGAGAGTCAGTTGTCTACAAATAGGCTACTCCTTTGATATGTTTGTCTAATATTATGCCTGTATCACACTATCTTGATTATTGTAGATTTACAATAATTCTTGAAATTAGGAAGTATCAGTCCTCCTACTTTGTTTTTTCTTTTCAGAATTGTTTTGGTTATGCTTGGTACCTGAATGTCTCTATAAATTTTAGAATCAGTTTGTCATTTTGTATAAAAATGTCTACTGAAATTTTACTATATTAAATCTATAGGTTAATTTGAAGAGAAATAACATATTAGTATTATTGAGTTTTCTGACCTACAAAAATGGTGTATATCTTTCCATTTATTTGGGTCTTCTTTATCTTAATAATGTTTCATAGTTTTTGAAGTACATGTCTTTCTCATATTTTGTCAGATTTATCCCTAAGTGCTTAAGTACTTAAGAATGTTATTATAAATGGTACTGGCTTATTAATGTCAACTTGTGATTATTACATATATTAAAAAATAAAATTGATTTTTGTGTATGGATTTTGTATCCTGCAGTCTTGCTAAATTCAATTAGCTTTAGTAGTCTTTTGTTAATTTAATCAGATTTTTTGTGTAAATGTTCATAAGTGAATACAAACAGTTTTACTTCTTTTTTAATCTGGGTGCCTTTTATTTCTGCCCCTTGCTTTATTGCACTGGGTAAAAGCCCTAGGACAATGTTGCATTAAAGAGGTGAGAGGAGACATCCTGTCTTTAAATATTAGGTGTGGACCATTTAGTTTTTTACCATTAAATATGATATTAGCTGTAGGTTGTTTTTTAGATGCCCCTATCAACTCAGGAGAGTTCTATTCTATTCCTACTTAGCTGAAAATTTTTATTAGTTTTCCCAAATAACTAGTTTTTGTTTGATTGTTTTTCCCTATTGGTTTGTATTTCATTGATTTCTACTTTGGTCTTGATTATTTCCATTCTTCTGGTTATTTTGGATTTAATTTTTTGTTCCTTTCTAGATTTTCAAGATAGAAGCTGATGTCACTGATTTGAGATATTTCTTACTTTCTAGTATAGGCATTTAGTGCTATAAAATTTCCCCTAACTACTGCTATAGTGACATCGTACAAGTTCTGATGTTTTATTTCATTCATAATATATTTTAATTTTCCTTTCAATATCTTTGAACCATAAGTAATTCTGAATTGTGTTATTTAGTTTCTAAATATTTGAGGCTTTTCTAGCATGATTTTCTGTCACGATATCTAATTTAACTGCCTATAGTCAGAGAACATATTTGTATGACTTAAAACTTTTAAAGTTTATTAAGACACATTTCATGGCCCAGAATACGGTTTATTTTGGTAAATGTTTTAGGTGATTGTGAGAAGAATGTGTCCTCTACTGCTGTTAGGTGAAACTTTTTGTTTTTAGTAAATGCCAATTAGGTCAAATTGGTTGATAGTGTTGTTTAAAGATTCTACGTCTTTACTGATTTTCTGTCAATGAGAAAGTATCAAAATCTCCAACTATATTGTGGATGTGTTTATTTCTTCTCATAGTTTTATCAGTATTGCTTTACATATTTTGAAACTCTGTAATTAAGTATATAAATACTTATGCGTCCTCTTATAAAACAATTCCTTTTTTATTATGAAATGATTCTTTTTTATCCATGGTTATATTCTTTACTCTGAAGTCTACTTTGTCTCATATTAACATAGCCACTCTTTCTTTTTATCAGTGTTAACATAGTATAGCTTTTTTCCCTCATATTTATTGTTTTGTCTTTATACTTAAAGTATGTCTTATAGGTCACATGCCTGCTTTTTTATGCACTCTGACAATCTCTACTTTCTAATTTGACTTTTAAATTTATATGACTAATATTTAATATGATTATTCATATAGTTAGGTTTCAGTAGATCAGCTTGTTGTTTGTTTCTATATGTCACTTTGTTCTTTTTCCCTTCCTCTTTTTCTGGCTTCTTTTGGATTAACTGAGTATTTTTTAATGATGCTATTTTATATCTTTTGTTGATTTACTGGATATAACTCTTTGTTTTGTTATTTTTGTAGTTGTTTTAGGATTTGTAGCACACATCTTTAACTTATTGCAGTCTGCTTTCAAATGATAGTATACCAGTTCACATAAAAGAAACTTAAAATAGTGTACTTCTTTTCTCCCCTCCTGAACTTTGTGCTGGTTTCATCATGCATTTCAGTTTTACATATGCATCTGTAGCTTCTTGAATTTGTAGATTTATACTTTAATCAAATCTGAAAACATTTCAGTTATTATTTCCCCAAATATTTTTTCATTCTCCCCTTCTTCTCTCCTTCAGTGATGTATATGAATATTAAGTTACTTGAAGTTGTCCCCCAGCTCACTGATGCTCTGTTCATTTTTTAAAATCTGCTTTTCTTTCTGCATTTCATTTTGGACAGTTTTTATTTGTATGTTTTTAGATTGTTAATATGTTCTTCTTCAATGTCTAATTCATTGTTAATCCTATCCACATTACAGTTTTCATCTGTAGAAGTTAGATTTAGGTCTCTTTTACATCTTCCATTTCTCTATTTTAACTTTTTGAACATATGGTATATAGTACTAATAATAAGTTTGTGTCTTTGTCTCCTAATTATAAAATCTGTGTCGGTTCTGAGTAAGTCTGAGTAACTGACTTATGTCTTCACTATAGGCCATATTTTCCTGCTTCTTTCCATTTCTAGTATTTTGGACATCATGTTGTGAATTTTACTTTGTTGCATCATGGGCATTCTTGTGCTCCTATAAATATTACTGAGATTTGTTCTGGGATGCAGGTAAGTTTCTTGGAAATACTTTCACCATTTTGAATCAGCTTTTTCAGATTTTATATGTGGGACTGGAGCAGTGCTCAGACTAGGGCAAATTATTCCCACTACTGAATCAAGACTTGCTGACTAAGTGGCATCTGTGGTCTATTATCAGGAGTAGAAGTCTGATTACTTTTGTCCACTGTAACTAAGTATCTATTTGAGTCACCAAAGAGAGCATTACACCATTGAGCGCAGGATGGAACAAAACTTTACTGACATAGATGAGAGACAGAGCAAGGTCAGCTTCAATAGTGGTTGTTGGTCCTTCTGCTGCAGCACAAGAGAAGTACAGGCAGGATAACTGTGAGGAGGGACCCACTGGCCATGGGGGATTAAATAAAGAATCGCTCCATCCAATGCTTGACTGTGTTGTGTTTTCTTTGGCAACTTTGATACCAAGATGCAGAGGGCAGAAGTTCTCAGGATTCTACTCCTGATTATAGGCCGCAGATGCCACTTACTTGACAAGACCTTTTTGGCCTTCTTTCAGTGCTGGGCACTATAATTTAATCATTTCAGATGGTTCTTCCCCTCAATCTTGCCTGCTTTTTTTTCACATTCATGCACTGATTATTGTTCAGCTGACTACTCAAAGGCAACTCTCTGTAAATTTCTAAATTATCTCTCTGTGAAGATCGCGTCTCTGCTTCTCCACCCCTTGAATTATAGCCATCTAGGCCTCCCTACACTCTCAGTTGTTTCCTCAACCCCAGGGGTTCTTCAGGCTCTGCCAGGGACCTACTTCCTGGAAGCTGGAAAAATTGTAGGACTCACTTTTATTTCTTGTCTCTGAGGGATCACTGTCCCTCACTGCCTTATCTCCAGAAACTTGGAAATCAATTTTTAAATATATTTTGTCTCTTTTCTAATTTTTTCAAGTAGGAAGGCAAATTTAGACCCTGTTACTCTTGGCTGGAGAAAGAAGTCCTCATGGTTACTCTAAATGTGATGGGATCAAACTTTCCTTTCATTTAAGAGGAAGGTAATTTGCTTCTAAAGATATTTATAATAATGAAAATATGAATATTTTAAAACAAAATATTAAGTCTAAGTTAATTTATAGGAAAAGTCATAGTATTTTACATATATATTCAGCTAGGTCCATAGAAGATGCCTTTGGCTTGGAATCAAAGACCATACCTGTACTGACTTAAGCAACTTAATCAATGTGATAACTGTCATTAGGAGCACTGGATGTCTTTATTTCTTCACTTAAATTTGAGAGATCAAATTAAATGTGATCTTCATCTCCAAGCTGTTTTTCCAGTTTAAATAATTCTGAGATCATCTCTGTTCTCTTTTGGTTTTGAAGTTTAAGGAAGAAACAGATTGCCAAAAATACATGACAATTCACCTTACAAAGCTAAATTCTGAGCCATGGAAGCTAACACTGAATCAAGAGCTGTGTTCAGAATTGCATTCATCAAACTAAGGTTGGATTTGCCAACCTGGGGCACTGCCCAATTGTCATTTCCAGGAAAATGATGTGAGAAAATACTTTGAAGAGGGAAAATAATTATTCTCCCTCAACAACTTCAAAGGTAGTCCCAGAAAATGAAAGTGAATCCATTTCTCCTAACTTCAGGATCATATTATCAACTGTGAACTTGTTTCACGACATAAATTCAGAGTGGATAGTCTGTTTCTCTGAACCAGATGTGCACAGTGAGGAAAGAAAGCATTTACCTCTCTCTCTCTCAGACTGTCAGCCAATGGGGTCAGAAGAAATGCTGGGAAGGGTAGAAACACAGTGTTCTCCCATAGCTCCTCTGTTAGAACCTTCTGGAAAAGTCAGCACTGCCCCAGAATGCAGTGCTCATGGCCTCACCTCTTCTATCCTTCGAGGTCCAGTTAAGCCACACTGCTGCCCACAAAAACTTTCCTAGATATTTCTCTTTTCCTACCCTGTTTAAGAGTTGAGATGTCTTTTGCCCATTTTTTAAAGGGGCTGTTTGTTTTTTTCCTTTCAGCATGTTTGAGTTCCTTGTAGATCCTAGATGTTAGGCTTTTGTCAGATATACAGTTGGCAAATATTTTTTCCCATTCTGTGGGCTGTCTCCCTGCTCTGATTGTTTCTTTTGCATTGCAGAAGCTTGTCAGTTTGATAAGGTCCCACTTGTCTATCTTATCTCTTATGGTATGCACACTTGGGGTTTTGATCAGGAATTGGTTGCCAATTCCAATTTCCATAAGGGTGTCTCCCACATTTTCTAAGATTCTTATAGTTTGAGGTTTTAGTTTAGGTCTTTGATTAATTTAAAGTTAATTTTTGTGTATGGTGACAGGCAGGGGTCCTGTTCTCAAAAGAAGATATACGGGCAGCCAAATGACACATAAAAAAGTGCTTAGCCTCATTAAGCATCAGAGAAATGCAAATCAAAACCACATTGAGATACCACCTAACCCCAGTAAGAATGGCCATCCTTAATAAAACAAAAAACAACAGATGCTGACGAGGATGCAGAGAAAAAGGAACGCTTCTGCACTGCTGGTGGGAATGCAAACTAGTGCAAACTCTTTGGAAACAGTTTGGCAATTTCTGAAAGAACTAGAAACTGACCTTCCATATGACCCAGCAATCTCCCTATTGGGAATATACCCAGAGGAACCCAAGTCGTTCTACCAAAAAAGATACCTGCTCACATGTTTGTTGCAGCTCTATTCACAATAGCAAAAACATGGAGCCAACCATCTGTCCATTGAAGCTGGACTGGATTAAAAAAATGTGGTACATATACACAATGGAATAGTATGCAGCCATAAGGAAGGACAAATATATGGACTTTGCAGCAACTTGGATGGATTTAGAGTCTATCATACTCAGTGATCTATCACAGAAACAAAGAACAGAGTACAATATGTTCTCAGCAGACCTTGAACAATTATAATACTATGAGAAAGGGATTGGCAGTAGTGGGAAACTGCCAGAAGAAGAGGGGTGGGATTGGCAGTTGTGGGAAACTGCCAGGGGAGAGAGGGGTACACCTCATCAACAAGGACACTTGCATAATGAACATTTGTATACCTAACCCTGAATTGTGCCCCACATCTTTAAAATAAAGAAGAAGAAGAAGAAGAAGAAAAGTATTGAGATGGTTTAACTCTAAAGTGTATCTTTTGGTGTTTAATTTTACAGCTTGAATGTTCTTTAATTGTTTCTCTGCTTATATTTATTGTCTTATTAATGGACTTGTGAGTTACTTTGAGGAGAGTATGAATTATTATTTTTCTTATATCTCTTGTTGTGTTTGATAAGATAGTCACCACTTCCACTGTCATTGTTAGCCAGTCATTATTTATATAACTACAGGCAAGCCAATTAAATTCTCTTTTGTTCAGTTTTTAAATCCATATGATTTGGGGGTCAGATTAGCTATTCTACATGGTTCTTTATGATCCAAAATTTACAATGCTATTTATTCTATATAAAATTCGATCAATTTGGTTTATATTTGCTGATTTCAAATCGGTACCAGGCACAATCATAGATGCCGTATAAACAAAGCTGACTAAGACAGAGAACTTCTTAGTTTAGTGGAAGAAAATTAGTTAAGGGAAAGAAAAATGTGGATCTACAAAAACCCAGCACAGGTATAGAAAATGCATTAAAGGAATATTTAATCAGATTTTTTTTTGTTTGTTTTTTGAGTTGGAGTCTCACTCTGTCACCCAGACTGGAGTGCAGTGGCCGCTCCCGGCCACCGCAGCCTCGACCTGCTGGGCTCCGGCGATCCTTCCACCTCAGCCTTCCAAGTAGCTGGAACTACAGGCGCGTGCTACCATGCCCGGTTAGTTTTTTTTTAAATTTATTGTAGAGATGAGGTCTCGCCAAGTTGCTCAGGCGGGTCTCAAATCCTCAGGCTCAGGCAATCCACTCACCTCAGCCTCCCAAGGCATGGGATTACAGGCTGAGCCACTGAGCCCAGCTTTATTTAATCAGATTTTAAGCAGACTTACAGATTCCATTGGCAGTTTGACACAAGCAATTACCTTTGGGGAGTGGAGTTTGATTTGGTTATTTAACAAGGATGGGCACAAAATCAGCTAATGGCACTAGTTAAACACTTCTTTCAAAGATCTGATATTTAGTTATTTTGTGGATAACATGATTCACCGTAAAAGAAATATTCTTATGAAAATATTCAGAATGGAGCTTTTAATCACAAAAAGGAATCATAAACATCCAGATTTGATCTGCGCAAATATCTTGGAGGAGATATTACAGTTTTTGGAGGAACCCTAGTTCCTAGGGCTAGGTAACCCTAGTTCCTAGGGCTAGTCCTAGTACCCTAGTCCTAGGTAACCTTAGTTCCTAGGGCTAGTCCTAATACCTAGGGCTTGGTAATATACTTTATTATTTAACAGGGTAATAAACTTTATTATTTAACCTTTCTAAAAGTTATCAATATCCACATATTCTCTACTACCTCAATGCCATCAACACATTCCTCATGGACTCTGAATTACATATTTCAACACCCATCACTCTTCAATGGCTAATAAAGGGCCTTCTTGTGTTGTCCCCATGTCCTTTATGAGTTCCATAAACAACTAATTAACCTCCTCTACAAAAGTCAGCATGAAAACAGAAGGAAGCCTCTGTGAACGAGCTTCCCAGATCTGAGTCAAGATCTCCTGAGCCAGTTCCACGAAGCTTCCTCTCTCCTCACAGAGTTCTCTCCAGAATTAAATGCTTATTGACTCCACACTAATATCCATTTAGTAATCTGCCGTTTTTGTTTGTTTTAATATAACACTCAGTTTTACAGTAGGAGGGAATTATGCAGTTTAGAAGTATGAATATTAAAAAAGGATTTAATTAAATCTGTTGCCTGAAACCTCTGTCTAAAGCTATAATGACAAATTTAGTCCATATTTATTATGGTGCACAGGGGACCTTAACCAGATCATTAGTTTATATGCCTTACTCAGTAGTGAAGTTCTAAAACTTTACATTTTGCATATTATTACATTATTCATTTTTCCAACTAGGCATAAAATACGACTTCCCATGAGTACAATACCTAATTCTTCAAAATATACAAAGATAGCAATAAAATGATTAAATTACAACTCTTACATCTGTTCTTCTTGTCTGATTATAAATTAAAATGTTTTAAAACAGGAGAAAACAATTCAGGTAACAAATGGATTTAAACTGTTTAACTTCCCATAGGTTGGGGAGCAAATAGATACAGACACATAAACATAACAGACAGATACATGGACATGCAAAAATATGGAAATATGCCTACTTCAGACTGGGTTGATTTTCATTTCCCATAGCTTCTAGTGCCTGCTAAAAACATGTGCCTAATAAGAAACTGCAATAAGTTCAATGCACTCTCTTCTGTTGATGATATAAAGTTTGAGCTAGCCAATGGAGGTGCCAAAGTCTGAGAAATAACTGAATGAAATTGCAGTGTATATAAAATAGCCTTTATTTTAAAGCCAAACTATAAAATGTTATGTCTGCCAGGAGGAAAATATTTAATGCCATTCTAATCTATTAGCTATAACTGCAAAATGCAGCCTTGTGTTTTCTTTAACAATCACACATTAACTCATAGTTAATTTAATGATGGAAATAGGCATGGGCAGAAGACACCCTGAAAGCATTTTTGATGTAATCTGTGAGGTCATCACCCATTTACAATAATTCAGTCATCAGCCACAGAACAAAAACCTGAAAACTCCCATGAATTGTAACCCACATAGCCTTTGATTTGAAGTTAATATATAATAAAGTCTCAGCACCAAAATTGCATAATTAAAAAAAATAAATAGTAGCCCAAAATAGGCAACTGTGTATTTTTGGAATTTATTCTGTAGAGGTCAATTTGGATATGGCCACCGTGAATTCACAGCATTTTCTTCAAAGTCTACTGCTCTTATTGAGAGAGTTTACCTTGAACATATAACACTAGGTTTTAGACACTTGATCAGATGAAAATAACATGTTGACCTGTTTAAACTGTTCTCATGCATGCACACATTATTATTATGTGAAATCAAAAATGTTAAGTACAAAGTCAAAGAAATAAAGATATGTTCATTAGGCTTTCCAATCAAGATGAACATGTTAGCTCATAGGAAGATTCCTGGGAGAGAAGAGAGAAGAGAGAATGTGTCTCCCATTGACTTCAACAGTAATAGCTCACTTTTCAAGAGAAAAGACTTCAGAGCCACTCAGCAAGTCACAGAGCCTTTGAGTGAACCTGACCTCTAGTTTGTCTTAAGTTGAATATATTTTTTAAGTCCCAGAAATTGCAACAGAATTAAGAGAAACTAAGCAACTTTGCAGAAAGCATGGGTTTATATATATTTTTTAATCAAGAGTTCTATGGAGTTTCAGATAGGCTTCTTAAAAAAAAAGCTTTAAGATAAGTAAACAAGTAGTTCAAGGCATTTATGAATCTGTCCTTTGAAAGAAAGGATGCTTTTGAGTCTTCTCAGATGATCATCACTAGTTGGGAAGACCCGTGCTGGCCAGTTCAGCTGAAACTCGTGGCTGGAATACTTCCACTCCTGCGCCGAGACAGCTTTCAGATTCCTAAGCAACTGACACCTTCCTGGAGTGGAATTAATAAGGTAGGGTTTGCTCATTTTGCATTTTTCTACAAGTATATGCATGAGGAAAGTCAACATGGTAATCCAGAGCTCCTTCCTGTTTTTGAATCAACTGACTTTTCTTCAAATTGAGATGCCATGAAACATTTTTAGCTTTCTTCTATCACGAATAGATATATAAACTTTAGATGAAATTACTCTTTATGTTCTCATGACATATGCCTTCCAGATAAATTTTATGGTGATATCACAAAGAGCTTTTTTCCTCTTTTTTTTTCTTATGACTGCTTTAACTGCAAACTAAAACACACGAAATGAGCAGCTATACAGGCTTAAACGATTTAAACTTTCCCCAGTTACAGTGGAAAAGCTACAGTGCTCTGAAGATTGAACTCATTGTTATGAAAATAGTTCATGGCTGATAATGTGGAAAACAGAATTCTAAATGCTACTCCTAGGAAAGAGTGAAGGGGGGAGAGGGAGGTAGGGAGGAGGGAGGGAAAGAAAGAAAGAGAGAGAGAGAGAGAGAGAGAGAGAGAGATAGATTCAGACTTGTTTGGAATAAGTGGAATCTGTCAGCTTTTAAAAGGAATATACTTTGGTTTGGTGGTTTGGTCAAATATACTTTACTTTGGTTTGGTAGTTACAAGACCACCTTTGATTTATATAATAATCTGCAGAAATCCAGTTCCACCCCTCAATCTGCAGGGAACGACACACTACCAACACAACTCTGGCTTCATTATAGATGTCCCTGGGTAAATAAAATCTAGATCTGGCCTCTGTCCACTGCTGTTCTAAATGAGACCAGCCAGCCTGGCCCATGTTTTTTCATTTCATTTTCTGGAGCCAAATGACTACCATCTGCTGTCACGAAGCTGTCACACAATCAGTAATAGAAGATTTCTAAGGAATATAATGGCTGAAGAATGAATATATGACAGTCCAGCTACTATCTAGCAGGCAGAGAACAGCAACCCATTTGAAAAGAAACAGCAGTGGTGTTCTCCCACTTCTCAGCAAGTGCATTGTAATACAAATCTTTATTTGGACTCAAGATGTTGACAGGTCAATTGAACAGAATAAGTCTAGTTTATGATGCAGTTGTCAGAACTGGTTAAAGCAGGAGTCTGTTTACCGACGTCCTGAGATATTCCAACAATTTTTCTTGCAAACCAGCACCTTGAGGTTAATTACTTTACCAATTTGAGTAAATGGCAAGCCATATTCCCATCTGTCTCCATTAGTTCCCCACTATTTCTCAATTTATGATGACTGGGGTCAAGGCTGTGGTACAAAAGAAGAAGTAATAAAGCATGAATGGAGTAATTTTCTGTTTACACAAATGTGGTAGCCACAGTATAAATAAGGCAAAGACATTTGAACGTGCATATTCTTAGCTTTGAAACCTCTGGATGCTAACTATATTTATAGTAAATGTGTCTCCTAATTTTTAAGTGTAAAACAAATACAAGTGACAAACTGCACTTTCGATATTTATGGGCTGCGAGCTAAACTCTGATCACAAGCAGCAGGCCTATGGTTGGTCTCACAGTAGAAGCCCAGTCATAAAGAGATTCTGAAAGGCATGAAAGAGTTGATTTCTCTTAAGCTGCCTTGTTCACCCAAAGCAAGCTCTTTGGGAAAGAAAGAAATGTTAGACCTTTACATTGATATCAACATAAGGTGTTAATGAATCTTTTACATTCAGGGTACACATTTCTGGCAATTTATATAGGCTTCAATATTGAAGTCCTTTAAAATCTATTTAGAAGTATAACTGATTAAAACATTTAGGTATCTAATCCTGAATTGGACCCCACATCTTTAAAATAAAACATTAAAAAATAAATTAAAAAAAATACGTTTAGGTATCAACACTTTCTTTTTCTTTTCCTTTCCTTCGTCTTTTCCCTCTTTATATCTCCCTTTTGAATGTTTCTTTCTCTCATTCTAATCATTATCAAATCATAAAAAATTTTATGTGCATATGTCCTAATCTAAATTATGAAAACACAATATACTTTACCTTTGAATTTCAGTATTCAAAACAAATGGCATTTTTTAGGAGTCCTTAATATATAATTTAAGAAGAAATTATAGCCATTTTCTCCAGTTTACTAATGGATATGGCAGACTGATATGCTTTTACCTAATCTGCTTTTCTCGAACACTGGCAGTTAACCACAACAAAAAAGAGGCAGAGAAGATAAATTTTTGACCACTTGCCACAAATGGTCAAAGTGATCATTAATGAAGTACCACAATAAAATAGATTTTACAGCAAATGAGGCATAAGACATATATTTTACAATAAAGGATTCAAAACAGAATGGAAGCAAAACTACTGCCCCATGACCACTGTGACGTTCTAAACTGTGACACTGTCACCAATCTGGCATAGGTCCAGAGAAGCTCAGCTTTGAGGAAAAAAATTGGAGACAAACATATATATTTTAACTTTGAATGGGTCACATGGTATAACAAAATTTCTTCTCACCTTTCAGATAGGACTTGAGGCAAATGGCATGGTCTTCCTCATTTGACCTTCACATTGGAATTGAAATCCTTTCTTGTATGTCTTTCAGGGTACCCTGTGTGTCTCCTCTTCCCCTCATTGTGACATTCCTTTCCTTCTTACCCTGAAACACCAGCTACTCCTTACAAGAGGAACAAAGAGACGGTCTTCATACCATTTGGAATGACTTTTACCCACTGATGAGATGAAGAATATGACTAAAATATTGTACAGAGTAGGAAGACTCAGGGAAGAGGTTATATCTTGGCAAAAAAAAAAAAAAAAAATCCTCGAACTCTCTCCAAACTACCAAGGGGCAGCTAGTCCTCCTGTAGAGGTGAGGCCCATCTTCAGTGTGGCTTTCTCAGGATAGAGTCCTAGGAGAGGGTCCATGCTGCCTCCCAGGTAGGCAGAAAGGTAGGCAGGAGGCAGGGTAGGCAGAGGTCTGGATCAGGGGTCCCTCAGATCCCAGGAGGTAAAAAACAGGCAAGGGGCTAAATAGAGGGACCAGAGGAGAGATGTGGAAAGGTGTGTAGTGGTCCCTTATGCCGTGTGTGGGAGAACATAAGAGTAATATTATGTGAAAGAAGCTGATCTGAAGACCCTCTTTTAAAAAGATTTATTTAATATGGACCTTGCAGCAACTTGGATGGATTTAGAGTCCATAATACTGAATGATCTATCACAGAAACAAAGATCGGGGTACAATATGTTCTCATTCATAAGTGGACCCTGAAGAATTATCATAATACTGTAAGAAAGAGATTGGCAGCAGTGGGAAGCTGCCAGGGGAGTGGGGAGGCACACCTCATCAACAAGGGGACCTGCATAATGAACGTTTGTCTACCTAACCCTGAACTGTACCCCACATCTTTAAAATAAAAAATTTAAAAAAAGATTTATTTAAAAGTACGCAAATTGACCGATTCATTTAACCAAAGTACAATTGGTTTGGAGGTTCTAAGTCCATGCATTCAAACAACTAAGGGTTGAAGATTTGGGGGAAAAATATAACAATAAAAACAATGCAAAAAAAAAACCAATATGATATAACAACGATTTATGTAGCATTTTCATGCCATCAGTATGCTGGAAGACATGCGTAGGTTATGCAAACATTACGTTGTTTTATATAAGGGACTTGAGCATCCGATAATTTTAGTGTCTGAAGGGGGTATTGGAATCAATCCCCTACGAATACCAAGGAAAGACTATATACATATTTTAGATGTGAGTAGGCACCAGAAGTCTGGCATTCAGAGATAAAAGACATATTCTTGCCCTCGAAGATACCCTAGTCTAGTGGACAAAACACACAAGATAATAAATCATTATTACGTGGTGTGATGTGCTTTGAGAGAGTGGTATGCATAGGATGCTTATGGTTGGGTCTCCTTAGTCAGCTTTGAGAGATCCATAGAGTGAGACCAAATTTCTAGGCAGTATCTCTGCAGACAAATAATCTCACATTGCCTAATATTCTTCTACATCAAGGGACAACTATACCCTTTAAGTTACAAAATCTCCCAGGAAGGGTAAAAAGTAAGAACTACTAGTCATTTGTCTTATCATGTGACTTAACTTAAATCTGCTCCTTTCTTAGGTCTTAGAATATGAAAGTTAGAAGAAACCTTAGAAATCATTTGGTCCAATTTCCTCATTGAAGAGGAGCCTGAGGACTCCTGCTGACCTTGGCCTGCTGCAGAAGAATAGACTCACGGTTGCCAGGCATCTCAGACTCCCCAGGAGGTGCACTGGCAGACAGCAGAAACAAGGCTCTGCACATCCACGTTGGGCCTTGTGTTTTCTACCCCCTGACAGTATTCACTAGTGCTCTTTCTTTCATTCATTTAAAAACACGTGCTTAGCCTTTCCCATGTATCATGTTCCACGATAGGTGCCCTAGGCCTTTGAAATAAGGAAAAATAACCAATAGAAGCAAAGAGAATGGGCTTTGAAGTCCCATATCACCACCATTTAATAGATATGAGACTTTGGGAAAAATTTAATTTTCTCAATTCAACCATGGAGTTAATACCACCCTCTTTGAATGGTTGAGAAGATTAGAGATGATATGTTACTACATGTAAAGTATCTAGTACGATGTCTGATACAAAGCAAACACTCAATAAATGACAGGTGGTGCATTTAATTTGCTCTCAGTGGAGCATACAGTCTGCTGATATGACCCATCCATGTGCCAAGGCTACTACTATACATGGGGAATGCAAGGAGGAAGTCGGCACAAGCTTTATCATATACGAGCTGTGTCTGAAGCTTTGTGGGAATGCAGAAGAGTGAGGGACAAACTTTCCCTGGGTGAGTCCCAGATTTTCACAGGGAAGAGTTAGTTATTGAAGAATACATTGCAATATGCTGAAAAAAGTGAGGAAACAAGATTTGAAGTGGAGATTCTAATATTTGCAAAACACGGAGGTTTGAGAAAGCATGGCCAGTTTGGCCCACACTAGCATCTCTGTCTTATTCTTTTACTCAAAACACCCTTAAAGGATTATTATATTCCCATCAAAACAGGATCCCTTAGTTAGATGTTTAAGATTGCCCAGTCTGCCTGCTTGAATGCATTTTCCACCTCTATGCAAATTCTTACTTACTTTATTAATTTGCTGTCTTCCAAAGTACCTTGACCATCTCCATCTCTAGAATTTGCTCACATAGCTGTCCCCTCCTGGATGCCCTTCTGCCAACCCATCTTGATTTTACTCTTTCACCACAGTCTGGTTAAATCTCACCTCCATCTTCATTTAGTTCCCCACATTTTTTGCCTCCTCTGAACTCCGGAGCACTGAGTCATCCAGCACTCAATCACATATGGCTCTGCATCACGTCTTACATTTTAATGTGTCTGTGCCTTGTTTCTCCAATTAAGTTTTTGAGCCTCTCAAGGACAGGGACCACATTTTAAACTTCTTCATATTCCTTTAATCAATATTCTAGGTTCTTTCCTATGTAATTGATAACTATAGCTGACCTTCAGTGTGATACAGTTGGTTCCCTTTGGGAGGGGTAAGAAACATTACAGGGAGAAAAATACAGAAGATAATTTTTCTAGGGGTCAATGGTCTAGGCCACCCAGTCCAAGAGGATGCCACTGATCTAATCCATATGATATATGGGAGTGAATGGAGTATGAATGTCATTTAACTGCACATATTTCTGCTTTTCCAGGGGTCAGCCTGCATGCTGCCACTTTCCTCTCTATGTGAAAACTAGCATGAGGTCTGCTCCATCTACAGCAACATTGTGAGGATAGAATGAGAGCCACTGTGCCAGGGTAAGAGAGTATGGGGAGTAAAAGATTCTCAGACACGACGGGGCCCATTTAGAGATTTTTCTTTCTTTCCTTGTGGATATTCTCCCTCTGGGCAGTCACATATTTCTGAGCTAAAGGGTGTGTTGTACACTTTCCTGCAAGAAGAAGCTATGAGGGTAACAAGCTGAGATGAAGAGGTTTGACCATGCTTAGGGAAATCACAGTGACACAAAAATTTTGGGGGGACACAATTAAATGAGGTAGATGGAAAATTTTCTACATGTGGTTTCTATGAGAATTCAGCTGTGAGAACCAACTGACATTAGGCTAATAAGATACTGAAAGACCTAGAACGCTACCTCAGGTCTAGGACACCTCTGAGGAATTCTGCTTTGCTTTTGCTCACTTTAGAGGTTGGACAGCAGTCAACTGCCTTAGCAGTTGGGATGAAGAGCTTTTACCACCCACATTCTGAAAGAACCTTGTACTTCCCAAGCCAAACAGTGTCTGCTTAACTGAGAACTTGGCTTTTCCACTCCCTAGTCCGACCAGTGGGGGATGGATTAGCATAAATGTTTGTATAAAGCTCCTGCAGGCTATGACAAGGAGTCATAATGGAAATTGGCTGCCAGTTTTCTTTGAAGTCACCTAGAAGCACAGAGCAAAAGAGAGAAGAGTGGGGTGACAGTGAGGGAATAACAGGTAAAACTGGCCCTGTCGTCTCATGCAGATAAGAAGAGTGTTAAGGGTTGATGAGTTTTCATTAGAAAACAGGGAGAGGTGAAGGAGATATGCTTCTTAGGAGGCTGTGGTTGTGTTGAAGAAACAGTTGTAGAGAGAATTAAGTCATCGTGCTTTTAACAAGCACTTCCTTCCACAAGATGAGTCAGGGTGTTCAGGGTGGGAGTTTTTCCCTTCCTGACAGAGATACCATTGTCATCAAAAACCTCTGACGGTGAAGTCAGAAGCCTGCCTGATATGCACATTGCTGTATCTTTAGATCTAGTACAGGGCCTGGGCAATAGCAGATGCTGAATCAGTATTTTTGGACTAAATATAAATGAGTGAGTGAAAGTGATACATGCATAGAGGATGACATTTGTGAGTTCATCCTGAGCCAGAGAAAGTCAGGGAGAATGGCTGCACATGTCAAGGGCATAGACTGGTGCAATTTCTCCTTCTCCATCTGGCTCACATCAACAGATGGGAAGTCGGTGTGGAGTGGGGCTTTTGCTACTTAGGTCTCAGGTAACTGGAATTTCACACGTATAATCTGACTTTGGTGTTTGAAAATGAGTGGATTGAAGTCTTCATTATTGCTAAATGCTAGAATTAGAACACTTCCTGTGACCTAAGATTCTCTAAAATTTCATTTGCTGATTAACTTTTTCTGCCTTATTTTACAAAGCAAGCATTTACTTGCTTTGTAAAATTCAGAACATGAATTTTCTGTTCATGATTTTCTTATGAGCCTTTGAACTTATAGAAATAATCTGCATTTTTTTTCCCAGAGATACTTCAAAACAGACAAGGAATAAGTTGAGCATATTCATGTTGTTGCTTGTGGTCTGTTCTAGATCCCAGCACACTTGGGTTTTATTCTGTACTCATGGCCTTCTCATCTTGCTGATACTTTCCTGAGCCACCTCTATCCCAAATAATTTCTTTTTCTCTAGTGGAAAGTGTTCCTTGCTTCTACAAATTCAGTCATGCATTCTCATGTTTATCCCAGCAAAACATTTCATGGAAAAACTTCCTTGGCAGAATTAAAGCACTGATTTTTGCAATTAACTCCTGGAGTTAAAAGGGGATGCATTTCCCACGTTAGAAGACTGGTACTTTTTAAAATCTGGTATTAAGAATTAGTATCCATATAATGGCCAAGGGGTTAAGGGCCTGGAATTTATCTGAGATAGGCTCCTTATCTTTTTTTTCAAGTGTGAATAAAAATTAACAACGTTATTGTAGATGGTGGTAGGAATGGCTGGATGTGGGGTCTGGAATTCCAAACTCATATAAAGCAGTGCTTTAACTCAAGGTCCTGGCCTGGGCTAAGGATGCAAATTGTAATCAAGGCTACTCATTGAACCATGAGTAATTTTAGGCAAGTTTCCCAGGTATGTGGTGACGTAACCAGAGAACCTCATCCTGCTTGACTGGCATGGAAATCAGCAGTTAGAAAGAAGTATTGAAGGCTGCTGTCTGAGGAGAGGTGCTTTTTACCATTTTCTGGCTGCACTATCTTCTTATATTGATTGTCCTTCCTCATTTTCATAAGCACCATTCAGCCACAAATATAATTTAGCCCCCCTTCCTTCATGGTCAGGGAGATGGTCCTTGTCCAAGTGACTCTACTTAATAGAAGATAGACATTATTCTCCAACCAGAAAAAAAAAAAGTCATTACATTGCTTCTACAATATAGGAAAACAGAACTGGAAGAACTGGAAGAAAATTTCCTTTTGATAAACCTGACATTGAGTCTCAAGAAGAAACTGAAAGACATTTCAATATGTTTTCTTAGGTATGTATTTTTGAGGGAGATGAAGACAAAAGCAGTGTATATTTCTTTACGAGAGACTAGAGGTTTGAGAACGATCTTCTAACAATAGTTCTCATTAGTGAGAGAGTCAGTATGAATATACAGGAAACAAGGCAGTGTTCCCTCAGCTACTCTGATTCACACTGGAAGTTTAATCATTAAAAATCTAGTTATGATAATATCAAACTAGGTAGATTCTTTCATAGCATTCGGAAAACCTATAAGCTGTTAACATCAGAAGGAATTAAAAAACAGAAGGAAAGCAAGAAGTAAGAGTTCCCTAGATGAACCATCTGACAGGTTGAGAAATTAAACTAAGTCCGTATGTCAGGGGGACTTGGGTCTATGGGAGCCTTGAAAGATCATCCATAGTTCAGTTTCTGCAAATTCTTTGCTAGCAGGTGGTGCCAGCACGGACTCTGACTGCCGAAGGATATTTGGATCTGCCCTGCATCTGGGAGGATTATAGGGGGAAGTTTGGTCTTGGAGACAATATGTTCACATCACACCTGCTTTTAGTGCCACAGGCTACATCAGTGGCCAAAGAAGGAGCCATTTTAGAGCCATAGGAACCTTGGATTCAACCTCTAATTTGCAAAGTGCATCTGCTTTATAGGCCTGTTTGACAGCAGCTTCATAATTAGAAAAACATGCCTTATATTTTTGCACTCCCCAACCCATAAAAAAAAAATCTGGCTTTATTTTTAAAACGGTAATTACATGGTAGGGGAAAACCTTTAATTTCAGGGAACACACTCAACTTAGACAAATAATTTGTAAGTAGAGTAACAAAATGTCCCTAGTAGCAGGAAATCATGTGGTATGGGAAACCAGATTTATCAAACATTTGTGTCCAAGATGTGAAGTTCTACATACTGGATTCATTTGAAGTTCTGTAGTCAGTGTTTCTTAAAGTAACCAGTGCAGCTTTAGCTGTTGAAGCTGTTGGACTTTTTATTTCCGTAATTTATCATTTGGGGAATTCTTTTAGTTGGTCAGGATTATGGTGATCCAAACCAAAAAAGTGTTATACAATTAGCTTCTTAAAAAATATCTTCAGAAGAGAAGATAATACTACAGGTATATACTGAAACCAGAGTTTTAAGAAAGATATACTTAGTGATAGGTTTCCAATAAACTGAAGAATTTCCTTGATGAGATACTGATAGTGACAGAGAAGGAAGGAGGGAGGAAGAAGAGAGGAAAGGAGAAAGGGCTACTGAGAAGGAGGGGAGAAGGAGGGAAAGGGAGGAGGAAGAGGACTACAAGGGCAAGGAGGGCGAGGTGGGGGGATGGTGTCTGGCACTGTGCTGCTAAGTGTGTTGTATGAATTATTTCTAGATATCAGCATAGCAGTTCACATAGTGAAGTAGTTTCCCCTATAATTGTCATTTCACAGATGAGGAAACTGAAGCACATAGAGTAGGTAACCTCTTGAGGTCATCCAGTTACTACATTTGAGAACTGGGTCTTACACCAGACAGTTGGTTCTAGCATCTATGAGCAAATCTGAAGTAAGGACATTCATCTGCCATCTTAAGGAATTTCTACATTCACCATAAGTGCTAGTTTTCTTCTTGTGGGCAAAGCACAGTATTAAAGAAACTTATCTTTCAGAATGATTGACATAAAATCACTTTTATCATATGAGGTTAAATTTGTGGGCAAAATGAAATATGCATGCATAGCAGTCTTGATCAATTGACAACAGGCTACAGATAATTGGGAGAAAAAATAAGGCACATAAATGGTTTTCAAATGGAAATCATGTGACTTAATATATCTAGGGGAACCACAGATGGGGGAAAAAAGGTAAAAGGAGAATTAAACTATTTAAGAGGGTAGAAGATAACAGAACCAGACACTCAACTACATGCGAAGGCTCCTTGTTTTGGGGCGTTGAGTCCTGGGATTCAACCAAACTCTGAACTGGGCAGCTTCCTCTTGACTTTTAGTGCTCCCCCAAATTCTGTATTCTCCAGAATGTCTTATTTGAAATACTTCTGTAGCATTTCTCTTGATTTGCATGATATTCATTTAAGTATAGATTTATAAACTGTGGGGTGTTAAACATTGTCTCTTCTTCCTACTAAAGCCAATGGCCAGTGAGCCCAAATAAAGTCTAAACATATGTGTATTTGTTACCTATCTTGCTTATTTTATTTACTGGCAAATATTGCTTAAGGAAAAAGATATACTAACTTCAAAACAAAAAAAAAATGAAACATTAGAAAATATATTGTCATTAAAAATACTTCTTAATTTGTTAGAAGATTCATTCCATGTTCCAGTAAAGGATAGATCTCCAAATGTATTTTAAAGGCTACATAATTTATTAAAATTGAATTTACATGTAGCATATTATTCATTTATATTATTGTATATAACTATACCACTACTCCCTAAAAACAGTACTTCTGTTGCCTTTATATCTCAGTTAGTATATTCTAATTTTTTCCTCTTGATCACCTTTTATACATACATTATTTTAATCAAAAATTTATCTGGTTTATAAAATTTATTTTGCAAATAAACTTGGATAAATCAATTCATCTTTTAAAAGTAGTGTGGAATTCATTCTTCAGATGAAGGAACTCAGTAAATCCTTTTGGGAAGTGAATTATTATGCTGTGCCAACAGTCAGTAAAACATCTGACTGCTTTGAAAATAAAGATTATTATTTGGTTTTATTTAAATAGAACATATATTTAAGAGAATAAAAAAAAAAGACATCTCATTTTACTATCCCTAAAGAAAAGAAGAAAGCATCTGTGGCTTATTCCTAAGGTGTTTTATGACTGTCCCTTAACAAAAGCACCTTTAGTCTCTCGCTTCTAAATGACAACAGGAAAATGTATCACTATTTAATATTTCTGGCAATCACAGATCAGGATGTGAACCTTCCCTGTTTATTTTATAACTGAAAATACAATTAGAAATGAAAATTAAAAGGTGTGATTAAAAAACAGAAGTCCGCTTGAATGAAGCATATTTGTACACCTAACCCTTGACTGTACTCCACAATATCAAAATAAAAAATATCAATTATAAAAAAAAAAAAGAAAACAAGTGGATGATAAAGAACGACAAATATATGGACTTTGCAGTAACCTGGATGGATTTGGAGTCTATCATGCTCAGTGATTTATCACAGAAACCAAGAACAGAGTTCCATATGTTGTCACTCATAAGATGATCTTGAACAATTATAATGCTATACGAAAGTGATTGGCAGTAATGGGAAACTGTTGGGGGGGGGTGAATTGGCAGTTGAGGGAAACTGCTAGGGGAGGGAGGGACATACTTCATTAACAGGGGTACCTGCATGATCAATGTTTGTATATCTAGCCCTGAATTGTACCCCACATCTTTACAATAAAAATTTTTTAAAAGTAAAAAAAACTCAAAAAAACAGAAGTCCGGGAACTAAGAAAAGACCATCAGATTTTTAAGCCACTGAACAGAATGTCCTCCTATAACCCACTGAAATTTTTGCCTGAGTTTCAAAGCCTGTATTTTGAGACTTTCATGCTGTATCTAAAATATATTAAGCACTGGCATGATTCTCAGTGGAAAAGTAAAAAAAAAATTATGAGCAGGTAAACTCTTTGGAAAAATGACATTAGTTCCGATAATGGGTTGGCATTACACAGCTTAAGATTCTTCTAAGAGCAAAGTATCACCGATAGTTTGTTTTTGTTTTTTCACTCACAATATGGGTTTTTGTTTTCAGTCCACAAAATTGACAAAAGATGATACGATTGTATCAGTTCAAAGGATCAAACTCCTGGAGATGTTACTTAGTTTTACATATTTTCCCCACTTGGCAAATGTGAACATGAAGCACAGAAATGTGACATGACCACCTTGTGGGTAGAGAAATCCAAGGTTGAAACAGGATGTGAGACCCCAATTCTCAACTGCTGGTCTATAGTATTGGCCTTCAATGTTCTCAGATTCCAACCATGTTGTCCTTTTTAATCTTCTCTTCTCCACATGTCACTGAACACGGCTAACCTGAGTCTGACCTTCATATTTGTTAGATTTACCTGTTTCTATAGAGTTTCACAGTGTCTCCTTTACTCTAGCATGAACTCTCTTACTGCTTCATGTATATTTCTAGACTAGAGGCCTGATTCTGGTCTTTCCTATGACAGTTTCTTTCTTGCATTTCATCCTGTATCTAGTGGCTTTCACATATAGCTAAAACTCTAGCCTATTAGCAAACTAGAAAAACAAATCTTACCTTTGTTGCCTAGTGCTCACTCCTTTTCCCCTTCTGAATCTGCCTCCTCTTCCATGACGTGTATCTCATGACCATGAAACATGAACTTTCTTTTCTACTGCTCTCCTAGCTCACCGCTTTAGCACTTTACCCCCTACTTCTGGAACCCCATTCTCTGATTCATCTATTCTGGCTCCCAAGCTATATTAACCCAGGGTAACCAAGCCTTTAGCTGCATACTTATGTTGTACTCTATTCATTTGTGCACATTTATAGATAACCATAAATCTTCAGTGATTGTTACTTTTTTCTAAGAAGGCTGCATATTCCTGGAAGTCAAGCCTGGGTTCACCTCACTGTTGTGATTATTTAGGAGGTACTTAAAAAAATGCTGTCAAATTATTTCCATAGGTTTTAATTTGAGATACCTATCAATCTGGGCATGTTTCATGAAACTCTCAAGTCTGTGTGTATTCTGAGGACAGGTTATTCCATCAAAATATTTCCTACTGTTGGCTAGAAGTTTCTTTAGGTCTACACCTTTGTCCTGCTAGCCTATCTTTCTTTAGGAATGGGAATTTAAATATTAAAATAGTGGAATTAAACTGCCCACACCCTATTTTTTTTTAAATTTCTAACCTATGAGTTATAGGCAGATTCTGAAATTTATAAAATGTGACAATTGATACCCTTTGGCTCCCTCTTATCTCTACTGATTCATTTTTTATATATATCCATCTATGATGAACATTCATAGGCTGTTTTCTTTTGTGTGTCCTTTTGGCAATCTGGTGAAGTCCATGTACACCTTTCCTTAACATAATGTCTTCAAATGTATACAATGTTAGGATTACAAAGAAAACCAACTATATTGAAGTTCAGTTACCAAAATATAAAAAAAAACCCAAATATATGATGTAGTAATATATGCACTTCGTTATTCATGTGTTAAATAACATCTAGTGTTGGATTTAATAACTATATAAAAATTCAGAAGTGGTGCTATTCCAAGATATCCACAACAGTAATATGATATGAAAATATGTATGATTTATACTTGTGATAAACATAGTTACTACTGAGATTACTATGGTTTATAGTCTACACTTATAATCGAAAGAAATGCTAAATTTCATTTAGAGATTAGTGGAATTAAAGTTCTGGTTTTTCTTCTATCCAAATGCACTGACTCTCTACATTCGATCTACAGACTCCATGTTGGTCCATGAACACAAGGTTAAGAAAACTTGGACTATGAAGAGGACCGACTTCCTACTTTTTCTAACAATTCTCAACCATGGCACAGCTGTCTGGAATACATACATAGTAATTTCTTCAACTTTAATTCACTACTCTTCTTAAATTGTTGTACTTAGATTTTCCAAATGCTATTTGACATCTGCCCCTTTCTTTACTGACTACATATGTATATAGTCACTTAAAAATCTTAACATTTCCCTTAGAACCAGGTGTTCCCCTTTCCAATAAATCCTAACATGAACTGAAAAGAAAAAAAAATTCTCTGCTGTAGAATTACAGATTTATATTGTATCTAACATAATTTATCTGATGAGATATTAATAATTGATATGACATTATCTCATCCTTTTCCTTCATGGGTCAATTCTTATGGGATTAATTTATAAATTGTTTGCTTGTTTGAAATAAAGATTTTGTATCTGTATTAAGAGACCACTAAGCAAGAATACTTAATATACAAATAGGCTGTTTTCTAGCTACCTCCATTTATTTCCCCATTTTGAAGTAAGGTAGATGACTTCTCTGTCTTTTCACTCTCAGGTTGCAGCTGTCTGTCACCCAGTACCAGATCACCGTAGATGTGACGAGAACCCTGAACAGGGCAGATTTATTTGAGAGAATGTTTTATTTTCGACTGTCTGTACAAGGGATGGTTTCTAACTCATTCTTCCTCTGTCATTAAACAAAACTGAAAATGGTCTTTTACAATTACACAATGTTAGAACCTAGAACCTTCCAACTGCTAGTAGTAGCCTAGACCTAGATAACTAATTTTCACTTTCATACTATTAACTCATATAGATAAGGTATCCGAAGACTAGGGTTTCTGTATAGGATATCTTCTAGTACGAAAAAACCAGTAGCAAACAATTTCTTTAACTATCTAATACCAAAGGAAGATGCAAGATGAAGAAAAACATTTATTTTTTTAACTAAAATCAAAGTTTTAACCATTTAAATGTGTTTATTGCTTTAAGTATGTTATGCTCTTTATGTGCTTTTTCTATAGAACTATTTTTTTAAAGTCCTGATTTAATTCAGAGATTTCCCCACTTGTTATAGGATCTGCACCTATAGTTATTTTTTTTTTAAATAGAGCCTACTTTGTTTTTCTGTCAGGTGAAACATTATGTTAACATCCACTGTGAATTTTGCATTTTTTTCTGAGCAGAATCTTGAACATTTGTAAAGTCCTATACAGAAATGGACAAATACATGAGACAGAAAATGAAGCAGTAATTTCAGAGAGCAAGGGTTAAGGTCATACAACTCATTAAATAGTACATATTGTTGCTCTATTATTTTCAGGATTAACATAAAACCAAACTAGAAGCATTAACATGAAATATTATTGACCTATGAAGATAAACATGGTATAAGAATATTTATGTTGCATGGACTTCAGGGACACAGCAAAGTTCTGTGCAAATTACAGCACTACAGAAATAGCATTGCTTCCTGACAAATCACTCCCAGGCACGTGCTTTCAGGAAGCATTACTGAACATTTTGGAGGTCATTCTTAGTCACATTTAGAATAGATTTATGAAAACCTCTTACAAAACAAGAGAATGCCATGTCACCTTTATTTTTTTTAAATTTAAGATAAAATTCAGTTCTTTGAAGACTCAGTTAAAGAAAAATAGATAAAATTCAGTCTGTCAAGGGATGAGGAAATGGACAATCTAATATAGTACTGTGAGAAACTCAATTAATACCATCTTTCTTGAGAACAATTTGGCCAAATGTATGATAATTCCTTAAAATATGTTGTGCTTTTGACTCCATTTCAGAACTTTATCTTGAGAATGTAATAATGGGTACTTATGTAAAAACTTTGCTGCAAGGATAATTAACAAAATAAATACAATTTACAATATAAAAAATTGGCAAAGACCTAAAGGTTTAATAATATGAGACTGGTTAAATAAATTATGGCACATCTATAGAAAGAAATGCCATATAGCCATTAACAATGCTTTGTAAGTGTAGCTATTAACACTAAAAAAGCCTATAATATTTTAAATTTTAAAAAAGGGCTACAAAGCATTAACATACATAAAACAAACATGTAAATATAAATCCATAGTGAAGTATCTAAGAAGATACACATCACACTGTTTACAATATATATTTTTTCTGAATGGATGAAGTATTTTCTCTTTGTTAGTTTATATCATTTCACATTTTTTTGTATGATACTTTTGTGGTTAAAATGTATTTTTAATTAAAAGACTTGTCAGAGCATAAATTAATTACTATACATGTAAACTGTAACACAAATTTTTTACTTCACTAAAACAAGCATAATTCCCCTTTTCACCTCTGAAATATCAGCTTTATTCAACACCTTTGGCTAGGACTCAGAAATGAAGGGGATAACACATTTTTCTTTATTCTGACATGCATTTCCATTAATTATGTGTTTTCTTTTGTGTTCATCAACAGCAAACTTCAGGGTAAGTTTTTCCTACCAATTTTAAACAGTTCTGCATGGCCAATTTTCAGGTCTGTCAAGAAAAGCCAAGACTAATATCCTGGTGTCATGTTTATAGCCATCTGTGTAGAAACAAAATCAGGTTTGGACAGCTTTTATCTTGCTAAGGTTCACATATTTTGATGTGTGGGATGAATACTTGGGTTTGGAAGCATAAATGGATTAACATGTTTGGCGGGGCAGGAGTGGGAGGACGGGGAAGTTTCTTCAAAACCAGCTCTTCTGAGTATTGACGGAAAGTAATTAAAGCAGTGTAAGCCACCTTGGGGCGGGGACACCAGCAAAGTGAGAAAGCATGGTGGTTCTAGGTCAGAGCTGGAGCTTTCCACAGACATGAATAAAAATGAGATTTTTCTAAGTTTTAAAACTTAGAATGAGCTGGGCATTTTGTTTTATAGTCATAAAGATTATTTCCTCAGTTGTAAAGAAATGAGGCAGCAGGCAGTCACACCTGGTTCTGCATTGCCCCGGGGACGGAGGGTAACTACCCCGGCTGTATGTCTGCAGGCTGGCTGGATGGGTTGCAAAGGGCTCCCAAGCAGCTTTTAATGCCCACAGGTCACAGTTAGGCCTTTCAAATTTACCTGCCATCTGGCCTCAGACAGTCTCCCTATCATTATTTTCCTTGCCCCTTTTCTGCCCTGGAGCCATCTTAAGAGGGAATGATTAAGCCCAGGATTAGACTCACAGCAAACAATGATTTTTTTTTTTAATCTAACACATCTGAGATACCAACTTTTACATCACACCTTTGGCAACTTCTCCCTTTTGTCCAGCTAATAAGGAAGGTGTTGGTTGCTCTGAAATCTCCATCCAGGTAGCTGGATTCTCTGACCTCTACTTGCCTTGTGTGTACATTCCTTCAGCATTTACCTGGTTCGTCCAAGGGCTAAGTCCTAGATCCCAGAACATTTTAAACACATAAAAAACTGTTATCAACCATAGCAAGTGGGTTTATAAACACTGTGATGGTAGCTTTAAGACTACTAAGTAGAAAGATGTAGTACTATACAAGTGTGACAAAGGTATATTAATAAAATGGTTAGTATATGAAGCACAAAAATGTAACTTCAAATTAACTTTGAAAGTCTGAAAAAAACCAAACAAACCCAAAACCCAGAAGAACTTTTTAGGAGAGTCATATGGCAAATCTACAGGATACCAAACATCCAGATGTCTTGAAACATCTGTATCTCACTTGAACTTTTCCATTTTTCCTTGATGTTTGGCTTCATGTAGACACAACAAGACCTTTAGTTTGAACTTTGGCAGCTTTCAAAAAAATTCAGGAAAAATAATTCATTACATTGTTTATTTGTGATACTTCTCGTTTAAGGCTCACTTCCTCATCTTTTTATTCCCCACAGTATTATTGAGTAGATGCCTAGTACATATTGGTAAAATGAAGGAAGAAGAGATGACGTATAATTAAATGCACAATGGAACGGGAAACTATTTCTGAGTAGGACAATTCTATTATTACTAATGGCATACCTGTGAACTCAGGAGTACATTTATTCTGAATCCTTCATTCTATGCATCCATATTTCATCAGTCTTTATCATCTTTCATTATAATATATAGAGAGCCTGAATAATTATTCTTGTTTTACAGGTGAAAATACCAAGGAACTGAAATATGAAATCTGTCAAGTCACATACTGAGATCCTGTAGATCATTCAACTGCCCATCCCAAATCATCCAATAAAACATGACACTTCTCTAGTTATAAAGGTTTATTGTTTAAATCCAGGAGAGATTTATTTCTGCATTAATCATTTATTTTGGTATGGGGTGTGAATTACTGTGATGTGTGAATAAGAGGACTTATGTTTGAGATATACCCTAGAATTCCTTTTCCCCATAGTCTGCTTTTCCTTTTCTATCAAGGAGGTGAGAGCTCTCCTTCTTGCTTGAATTAGTTGCTTGAATTAATTGGTAAAACTAGGCCAACAGTAGAATCACCCTCATTAGGATTGTTGAGGACATTAACTAAGAAATCATGGATGAGGGTTTAGTACAGTTTCTGGCACATAGCAGTTCATGATTTCTCAAACAGGTACAACTTGGTGTCGTAATCAATGCTCATGCTGCTAACATTGAGCTTGGCACATTAGTCTGTTTTCAATAAATGTAAGTTCATTCCCACTTCCTGCCATGTAGATGCTGATAACATGTGAAATCCCTTTCATTATTTTAATGTGTTGTTCTGTGAGAAAGATAACCCTGTTCCCCTCCCCCTCCCAGTTTCATTAGATGATAAGTTAGGCAAGTAAAACCAGTCTTCCTAAAGGACATGCGAGCCTAGTCAGGCCTTCCCTTGGTTGATTAAAGTGGGAGAATGAAACAAACTTCAGAATTGACTGATTCCTTAGAAAGCCCAATTGCAGGACTATTCATATGAGCAAAATACTCTATGGAAGTTGAAAGTTATTCGGTCGAAAACTATTGATTTAGTGCCTATGATAAGCCAGGCCTTTGCTGGTTCTTTTTTTAAAATGTAGGATAAATTACGGGTCCCATTGCCCAAACCTCTGCGTGAGCAAGAGATGGGTATCAGTAGTTCATTTAGCTTGTGAAGAAAGAGGCAAAGTAAGAATGGGTTTGGAACTCTCAAAGCAGCAAAGGGAGCCATGGGCTGTAATTTCCTTCAGAAAGAACTAGAAAGAATATGCTAACCCAACTATAGTCTAAGGCCCAGAAGTGAATTCAAAACTCCATGGGGTATGTTCAAAATTGGCATAAGGCTAAAAGACACACTGTACCAGAGATCAAAGGTGGGTTGTGTGTGGCCATAAAGAGTTCTTTTTATTTGCCTTTGGAATTGGGGAAAGGATTTATTAGCCAATTCTCCTTACACAGGTCAGTGCATCTGCAGGTTCAAAATTTTAAACTGTCACAAGGGCGATGGCTCAAGATCTGCACAGACATTCTTGACCAACAATATTTTAATTTCCTCTGTCCCTAAAAGCAGGAAAGCTACTTGGGGCTTCAGTTGTTGGTAGAAAGGCAGTGTTCACTGTAACATTACAGAGGAGAGAGAATGCCATGTCACTCCCAGGTTATCCCTTCCCCTAAGCCAGCAAGAGAATGAAAGTCTCAGCACTGGTTGAAGACCTCTGACAAGACAGGGAGTGTGATTTGAGAGATGGAGCTCAGAGGTAGAGTTCTGGCTTACCACTTACTCGCTCTGTATTTCTGTATCTGTCAAATGGACACAAAATTCTCATACTTAGCCTTACAAGGTTACTGTGACCATACAGTGAGAGGCACAGAAATGTGCTCTGAAACTTTTCTATCTCCCTACAGACAGTCGAGATTGTGTCAGAATGGCTCATAAATGGCAGGAGATGCTGTGTTTCACCCCGGATTTGTATCAGAAGAGGGCATTTTTAAAGTGGCCCTTTCTGATCATCATGTTAAAACAACAGAGGTGAATAAAGGTGAACATTTGAAACCTGGGCACAACTCCTGCAGGCAGGGATATTTCAATTTTTTTGTTTTATTTATTGAGATCTCCCTCTCCCTTACTTAATGTACAGAGCCGAGTTATTCTGCACTGCCACCAAGCAGTAGCTTTTTAAATGATTCAGGGAAGTATAGCTTTCATTTAGGTTTGTGCCCTCCAGTCTGTTTATACTGGTCGATACACTTGTCTGAAAAATATAATGGATTAGCACATCATTCAACAAGCTAGTCAGAAGGCAAGCTCAAGGCGACAGACACCAAAAAGTAAATTACAGTCAGTAGTAGGGGTAGGCCATGCCTAGAGCTAGGAAACATCGTATCAGCACAAAACCTGTATTCTCTCAGAGTGGTGGTGGAACTGAAAGGGATGAAAAATTTACACTCAAATATAATAAAACAATCAGCTCTACAAATTCATATGGTACTATAAACTGTGTGGTTTATGATGCCGATGCAAACGGAATCTGGCGCTACGACCCTGCTGCACGTTACAACCTCAGCTGGAAACAGACATGGATGGCATTTGTTTCATTTAATAGGCCCACTTTTGCAAGCAGGCACAGATCATGGCTTACTTTACACATTCCATTTAAATATTTTGTAAAATACAGTTTGCCACAGGTTAGTACATGACAACATAAGTGTTGAAGTGGGCTGCAGGGTGGTGAGGAGGGGGTTTACAAATAACATATTTATTCTTTCTTAGCTTCCTCTCTCTCCTTCTACCCTTTCTCCTTATTCCTTTCCTTCCATTCTCTCTTTCTCAATAAAAGAACAGTACTGAGAGACATCTCAAGATCTTGAATTTATATGCTTTATATTATCTACTTTGACATGAACAAAAGCATTACTATAGTAGATATGTTCTAGTTACAATTATTAAACAGTCTTCAAGCTTACAGTTAAAAAGAACAATTAGGAACAGGCTTTAAAAACTCAAAGGTGTTTAATATTTTTTCACTATAAAATAAAGTCCAAACAACAAAACAAACATATTACTTCTCTTACCAAGAGCTTACTGAAAGGCTATGTTGTTCTCATTATATCTCCACAAGGGTATTCTTTTTATCAATTATGCCTTAGTTGTATGGGGAGACTGGTAAAGCAGAAAAGGAATGTGAGAGCCTCATCCTCCAGATAAACACAAAGGACAATTGGAAAACCTACACATTAAGACGGATCTGGAAAATCTACCCATCATATGGGCTGCTTGTATGTGATTTAAGAAAAGAAAAGAGGAAAGGATTTCAAAGTTTAAAATATTACATAAAATACTTTCTCCATTTCTTACAACACACATTATCAGATGTTAATAGAGGCAAGCAATGCATACTAACCACGTATCTTAGATTCTGACAATCTTAGTGGACTTGATCAGCAGCTAGCAGTTAACAGTCAAAAGGCAGTAAGTAAGACTGCATTCCGGTGGTTAACAAAGCTACATCAAATGATGCTAGTTAATCACATGAAATGTTAATCCACAATGGAATCCATTATTCACCGTTAGAATTTCCTAGGAGTTCTGTTTCTGGGACGGTCTTCCATAAGGTTTGGCAGAAAAACGTCAGAATTATTCTGGCCTTTGTCCGTGACTGGCTTCACCTTGCTTTGAGCTTTCCTCCTACCTGTCTGATGCATCACTGTGTGGATGGAGCAAGGATGACCAGTCCTAGCAAAAGTCACTATACAGTCTTGTTCTGGTGTCACTTTTACCAGGTGAGAGCCACCATGAGGTCTCTCAAAATGAATCTCTCTTCTCTCCCACACCCACCTCCAAACTCTATTCCCCAACTTCTTTTTAGCAGAAGAGCAAGAGAGAACTCTACTTATTCCCAAAGTTCATGCTTTTAACATTCTTAAGCTTATCATACAGAGACCTGGGTCCAATGATGATCCCGCTCTTAAGTCTTTAATATATCTTATGCCCCAACTTCTCAACTTAATGTTAAAGTTCCCTCAGCTGAAAAATGAGATCCATCAACACTTTTTCTCTCTCAAGCTCTTTTTAGCCTCCTCTTGCTCCCCGCACCCCCTGCCCCCCCCTTCACCCCCTTCTTTACCATCAAACTGCTTGGAAGAGAGGCTAGCACATGCCGACTACATTTGGACCTCTGGCCACTCAACCCCTTGCGTTTGGGCCCAAGCCTTCACTAGTGCTACTGATGATATCCAAATCATTGGCAATCTTCTAACTGGTGTATTCACTGGCTTTTTTTCTATCTTTATAGAATTTTAGCTTTTGCACACTTGATCACATCCATTCTGAAAATCTTTTTCTTTGACATTCTTTTGAGTTGGAGTCCCACTTTTTCATCCAGGCTGGAGGGCAGTGACACTATCATAGCTCACTGCAGCCTTGATTACCTGGACTCAGACAATCCTCCTACCTCAGCTTCTTAAGTAACTGGGATTACATGGGCATGCTACCTTAACTGGTTTTTATTTTATTTTATTTTATTTTATTTTATTTTTGTAGAGATGAGGTCTCGCTATGTTGTCCAGGCTGGTCTCAAACTCCTGGCCTCAAGCAATCCTCTGACCTCGGCCTCCCAAAATGCTGAGATTACAGATGTGAGCCACCATGCCCAGTCTTCTAGGACTCTTCTTCTTCTTCTTTTTTTTTTTTTTTTTGGTAAATCAGAAAATTATTTATTTTACCTCCAAGATATTATTAGCACTTGTTACTATTATTCATTTTTTCATTCTAACACATATAAAAAGAGGTCAACATATATGTTGTTTTAAACATGAAAGACCTAGGGATGCACATATATGAAAAGACTCATGTTAGTAATTTAAAATAATATTCAACATGGATTTATATGGTTTCCAGATTTTCTGATGCATATATTCATTATCAATATTCAATATGTCTATTGTTTCTTCCAGATTTTCTTTTAATTTGTTTTATTTTAAAGATGAGGTTACAATTCAGGATTAGGTATACAAGTAGTCATTGTACAGGTATAGTTTGGGTCTACCTTTTGTCCCTGCTTTGCCTGGTTTGAGATTAGGTACCCTTATTAATGTTATGTGCTTCCTCCCCTCTACCCCCACACTGGCAGCTTCCGGTTACTGTCAATCCCTTTCTTATAGTATTATGGTAAACGTTCAGGATCCGCTTATGAGTGATTCTTGAACTCTTCTAATGACAATTTCTGATGATCTTCTTGAGAAGGATGCTGACCAGGTCACTTTCTGATAATTCATGCTTGACTGTATTTGCTGCCAGTTCTTCTCCTGCATGTCAGTAAATTGGGATTTTTCTCATGGTTGTCTTTCCAGCATCCCACATTCCCTCCTTCTTCAACTGGAAAATTTCCTTGGTAATCTCATCTAATGTCTTTGGGCTCAGGTATAACTCATAAGTTCCCAACCTGGAGCTTTGAACCCAACCTCTCTCTTAATCTCTAAAGCCTATCTATTCAACAGCTGCCCCACAAGCTTCTCAAATGCTACATGTCCCAATTCAAACTATGTTTTTAAAATGTACTTCCTTCATGCTTCCCACTGCATTTTGTCACCAAGGCATTGGTCTTACCAGAAAAAAAAGCCTCTCAAATCCTTCCCTTCTCTTTATTTTCACTGGTGTGTCCTTACCTTTTCCCCTTTCTTCTAGAGTATTTATCAGTCTTTTAATTGGAGGATGGCCTCTATTCTCTATTTTTTTAAAGGCAGAATTATTTTTTCTTTGAATCACAGACCTAATATTGCACTTTTCCCTTTAAAATATTCTATGACTCCCAAGGACCTAGAGGAAAAAGTCCTTTAGACTTAGCCTACTCTGACACCCTTTCCAAATGGGCTCAATCCTAACTATCCAGATAACCTCTTGGCATAGAAATGGCTTTGCATATATGTCTCCTTTTGCTTGGAATGCCACTTTCCCTTTCCCACAAGGAAAATGCTCATCAGGGCATGTCCTAAAATGTCACTTCTTCAGTAAATCCTTTGCAACCCTCTCCAGGCAGAGTTAGTCATCCATATTCTGATTTCATGATTTGTAGTGAATATCTCTGTTATAGCATGTGATATTCAGTATTCATTAAAATATTTGAGACCTACTACATGAAGGTCATTGTTTGCTTGGTTGCCATGTCTTGGGTATCATGGAGACACCAGGCCCTTAAGGGCAGGAATTATGTCCTAGTCATCCACAGCTTTGGTTTCCAGCATAGTTCTGGATACATGTAGGCCACTCAGTAAATACCGGCTGAATGCAGGCATGCATGAATACAATTAAAAGTGTGAAGAATATCATGGGTATTCTGGGTGTTGACCCTTGTTATCGATTACTGGGCCCTGCTGCTGAATCTTAGAATATTTCTAATAAGATATATATATCTATCTAATATCTTATTAGATAGATATATATATCTTATTAGAAATATATATATGTAAGTTTACCAATGTTTTCAGAAGTTCATTGGTTCAATGTTTTCATTAGTTCATTGGTTTTTCAGAAGTTCATTCTTTGGCGTTGCGAGAATAACTATTTTATGGTTCTGAGCAAGATGCTTAAATACTCCAAGTCTCAGGTTTTCTTAACCCATAAAACTTGAATAATTCTACATGCAAATTACCTAAAACTGTCCAGAGGGAGCTAGGATAACGGTTATCACTGAGTGCTTTGGAGTCAAGTGGGATGGGTTTAAATGCTAATTCTACCACTGCCTAGTTATGTGACCCTAAGCAAATTATTTAACCTCTTTGTACAGTTTTCTCATCTATAAAATGGAGATTATAACTGTACCCAACAATAGTTAGGAATACAAGTTATTTATTTATTTATAGAGATAAGATCCTGCTATATTGCCCAGTCTGGTCTCAAACTCCTGGCCTCAAGTGATCCTCCCACTTCAGTCTCCCAAAGTGCTAGAATTACAGGGATGAACCACCTCACCTTGCCAGGATTATAAGCTTTAATTTACATAAAGTACTTAGAAAAATGGCACATAGTAAGGGCTTAGCAAATATTAGTAACAATTGCTATTAATTGGGATATTATCAATATGAACAGATTAGGCTCACAGAGTGACAGAAATTCTTCCCAGAGAAGGCACTGGGAATGTCCAATTCAATCGCCAGATAATAATACCTCAGAAATGTTTAGAATTTTATACATTTTCAATGTATTTTTCACTTTTTAGATCCTAAGACACCCCAAGAAAGGTTTGGAAATTGTAATAAGTGTGAATTGACTATGTTTAAATGTCTAGAGTCAATAAAATCAGTATTTATTCTAGAAAACGAAATACCCTCATTAAAAAGAAAGTCAGTCTGTCCTTTGCATTAGCCCAGAACAAAAGGGTAATGACAAGGTATCTGTGAGAACTCCAGTTATTGACATCACTGACCTATAAACATATCCCCTTCAGCGTGATATACAGCACTTCAGTACCCTTGTTTTTATATAATTGCTATTACCAAAAGCCTTTCAATTTTGAGTGCTCAAACGAGAGCAATTCATATTTCAGATAATCTGCCAACGAGGAAAACTAATTTCAAAATATTTGATCATAAAAGTTGTCCTCAGCTTCTACAGAGATAATTTAGTCAAATAATATCAGCTAATCTGAAAGCAGTCTTAGCAGGAAATTGCAAGGGACTCCATCTAAGCAGCCTCCATTTGCACTTATATAAATGTACTGAGAGTGTAGGAGACTTTGACAGCCTGCCATATGTGATTTCATTCCATAGCCTACCTACTTTACCATCAAAAGTTATATCCTTTGAAGCATTGCCAGAATTACTTTACCCCAGTAGATATGCTAGATGTGCCCTTTAAAAGCCATATCATTTCTTTTCTACTCTGACTAGTTCAGGGTAGCATCTGCTCAACTAAATTCCTTTGAAGGTTAAAAATAAAATAGCCTACTTCTTCCAGGCTCCCCTCCCCCACCCCTACGAAAAAATGTCCAGCACTGGATAAATTGCACAGGGCACACATTTTAAAGGAGAAGGAGCTTGAGAAATCGCCTTTTCGTTTCACACTTAGGAAGAAGGTGGTTCAGTCTGCTCCAAGGTCACTGGCCTGATTGGAAGCAGAGAAAAGACCAGAACCAGTTCTCCTGGTTCTCAGTCCAGAATTCTTTCTCCTGTTTCTCCTAAGACTGAATCTCTAAGAGACAAAAGGATCCAGCCAGAAACTGACAATAGGAAATACCACCAACAGAGTATCTTAATTTTATAAACAGAAAGTGAATGCTTGGATTGCATCTCCAGGAAACATTTGCTTTTTAGAAATACTCATACTTGGCACTCTCTCTCTTCAGTACTGCTGACAGTTGCAGTCAGTTATTACACTGTTGTGACTTGGAAGCTGATGCCCCCAAACAGTTCAAAATTAGTAACGTCGTGATTCAGGATTGTCTGTTTTCCCCTCAGCTTGCTAATCTATGCTTCTTTTATAATTATTTTAAAAGGCACTATCTGATTTCCTGAGCACCGCCCCAGGTGTTCTCAGTGATAATGAAAGGATAAACATATCATCCAGTGTCACAGAGCAGTTGTGACATTTTAGAAATATCTTCAGTTCAACTCTTCTAATTTCAATGTATGCCTCAGCCAAGGTTGCAGGCCTGTGTTTTTACTAAAGAGCTGAATGAGTCCCCGTAATTGCATGATTTACTTGTCTGCTCAAGTGAAAAGGTTCTGAAATGTAGTGGAATGGCACGGTCCTTTCTTGGTCTTTGCAAACCCTGCAACGTCAATTTTAATTAATGAACCAGAAAAATTATGGAGTTTTTATTATTATTTCAGGGAATTGGTTTCCAGTCTCACTTCTTTTTTTCCTTGAATTTGCATCTTTCATCCTCAGCAATGTGTAGACTTTTCCAATTCACACAGATATGTAGACAGGACATTACCAGCATGCAAAACTGATGCTGCACAGCACTTTGAAGTGATCCTGGAAAACTAGAATGATCACGTTTTTCTCTCCCAGGTGACCAAGTTGCAAAAAACATTGCCATTGCATGTGGCCACACCAAGGCTAAGGAGATCCCGTTGCTTACTAGGGGGGATCTGAAAAAGTTGTCTGTCAACGTAATCTCATTTTCCATCGTCATTTCTGATTGATCTTAAAGTGGCATGCTGCTAAACCCTTTAAATTTTTTGCCCTCTCTCTTTCCTTCACCCCTTTTTGATTTTGTCAATAAGATACTAATTTTCTGCATAGACATTTAAAGGCAAGAAAGGAACTCCCCACTTAAAGGAACATAAATACCATACTTGTATTGTAATAGAAATCATCTTTTATTTAATCATTTGGCAATTTTGTTAGCCTTAACATTTCTTAAAACAAAGCAAGCCTATACATTTCATGGGAAAGAGCCAGATCTGAACTAACACTATCATTCTTATTTTTGGGAAGCATTTTTCTGAGTCTCCCCTATAAATGTGAACAAATAAATTTAGTGCAAATGTTTTTTAAGTTTCTAAAAACGTATCAAGTTTAAGAATTGGGGACTTTGATTAACCTGATGTAAGTATCAATAAAGCATAATAGAAACAAATACCTGAAAGTCAAGACTATAGAATGATAGTAAAACTCAGAGGTTTGTGAAGCTAGCTCCTATGTGTATGCTGCTTAAAGCCTTAGCTCTTTTCTAATTGTGAATCCGTTTCCTATTGTTTCCTGGCAAAATGAGGTTAAAAGGGATTGCCTGTGGTCCAAAAACAATGCTTTCACTGGGGAGAGAAGACAGAAAGGGAACTTGCTTCCTCAAAACCAAATGAAAAAGGAAACAGTGTCTACAATCTTCTACATAATATCCAAATGCATATTGCTGACATATTTCTGAGATTCACCAAAAGCCACACTGGCCCACAGTTACCTGGATTATCCCTGCCAAGGGCCTTAAATTGTCCTGTAGACATTTAGCCTTAGATCACCTTTCTCCTTCCCAGGGGAACTTATTTCTGCATACATTCTTTTGCTCTCCAAAAGTTTGCATAGTTATTGAAAGTAATAGATTTAGTCTGCCAGCACATTAAAAATTAACAGCATCAAAGAAAGTTTTTGTCTTATTGAATGTGGTAAATTTGCAGCTGTAGGAGGCTGAAAAGAGGAGGAAACACCCAAAGGAAAACCTGGTTTGCTGCTTTAGTGAATCATTTTGGAAATTATTTATATCTACAGACAAAAATGTAGTAGGTACAAAACAAAATTAGAAAGAAGTCAATTGCATGCATTTATATACATACATAGGCATGTAAATAGACATATTTACACAAAAGTGCATCAAAAGATACTTTGACTAGTTCAAACAACTGATATCAATCTCTTTAAAAATGATGATTTTAAGAAAAAGAGATTACATCTTTGAACTGTCATCCAAAGAAGGGATTGGGGATAAGAAAGATAAAAAGCCATAGGGCATTTGTTGTCTAAAACTGGCATCAATTTTCAGATTATCAGCCTAGATCTAGAACTTATGCAAAAACCTAAAGTCAATTTCCTTATTATATTCCAAGTGAAATTATCACTGAAATTGTTGCCATGTTACTCTTGTCATGAAAACCATGTCTTCTTATGTAAGAGCTAAAACCCAATATAGTTAGAATGCGTATGTGTAAAAACGAAATTTGGATTTCACATGAATTTAATGATTTTATGACCTCCTTCCCAGAAGGTCACGTTATTTCTTATTCTTCATATGAGCAGTTTGCATTCACTCATCATTCTTATAGGGTCCAGGCTAACTGAGAAGGGATAGCCGGCTTAAGTGTAGCGGTATTATTTTGCATATATTGCCTATATAGGCACCACATTATGGACAGAAATTATCTTTACTTTCCAACTTTGCATAATAAAATAAGTCATTAAATTAATACCATATAGAAAATACTGCTTGTCAGGCAAAGAAATGTATATTGCTTTCCAGAAAACCAGGGACATTACATTGCCAATGCTTGCATGAATAATACATGGGTTAATTCAGAAAAACACCGTTTCATTATTTAAAAATGAATAAATTACAGGCTTAGAATGATGACTAAATTTTCTTAATCTTACTTTTGCTCAGTGCTCTACTTCAAAAATGAATCTGAAAATACTGTTTAATTCATACAAATAAGATGAGTTAGTTTCTTACAAAGTCTTTTTTTCCTGACTTTAGATTTCCTGATCCATAAAATGAAGAATGCTCCATCTTCCTTTTTTCTCTTGTTCTCTTTAACTCCAGAAATTAAGAAGCAATGTAGAAGGTCTTCAATTCATACATTCAAGAATGGTGAGCCTATCCTGAATTATCCCGATTTTCTGTGATTCAGTCTAACAAGAAAAGCTTCCTTTGCACAAACTTCCTGTGTTTTAGCCTCACTGTCTGGTAAAATATGTTCAAAGGAATAAATAAGAATAACATGGTTCTCACGTACGATGACTCACATTTCTTTCATTTTCTTTCCCAGATATTGGTCTATTCTGAAGACCTGTTAAAAATCAGTCCCATTTGGGCATGGAGGAGAGAAAGAAAATGCACCAGTAATAAGAAATTAATTTGGAGTTAAAATAAGTAAAACATCCCACGCAGTGCATTTAGGCTGAGCATAAAGTGACAGCCAGCAGATTATTCTACCGATTTCTAATGCTGGAAATTCGGATGGCATTTACTAGCATAACCTTTCAACTCTGAGCACATCAATAGAGGCCGACAGTGGCTTGAAATATGATTCCTTGCAGATAGCATAGCCTCATTCATCTGACTGTGCTGCTCTGTGCTCCGTTGCACAAACAGCGTCTCACCCACTTCTGAGAGGACACTAATAAAAAAGGCATCAATTTTCAGCTCTAGTACTACTGTGATCTCTTTATATGTTCGACATCCAACATTAAATTAAAATGCTGTTATAAATCCTACTTTCTGAATCTGGAATGAGTGTTGGGTTTTTGTCGCATGAGACTGCAGCAAATCTTGTCAAAAGCAAGGAAGCACGTCTTGTTCACTCAGAATTAATGTTGTGGATGAAAGAAGGAGGTAAAGGGGGTTGAATATGGTGAACTGAGGGTGTCAGAGACAGTGGGGACTGGAGCTTCAGGGTGCCAAACCAGGCAGGGTGTTTGCTGCTTTCAAGAAGTGGCTAATCAAGAATTGCAATTATCAACAAGCAGTGTGGCAGGAAGATTACTGATCAACAGACATACACGACATACACACAGACACATCCCTATATATCAACAGAAAAATTCTAAGCACAAATATAATTGTCATTTATTCCTCTCAGGAAGAAAAATGCTTTCCAAACACCAGTGGTCTTGAAGAAGCCCCATGGATTGTATCAAATCCCTGCAAAGAGGACTGCCACTGGGATTCAAAGATGTGCTATCCAGGCCTTATGCTGATATTACATAATTGTGAAGTTACAAGAGAAATACCTCAAATCACTGCATAATGAGAGAATATTATTAGCAACTAACATGTATAAATTAAGAGAGTTTTAGAAGGTTTCTGTGTAAAATTTATAGGGGAAGAAACAACAACAAAAAATACACAAGTACAGGGAAGAAAGAAACTGGTTTGCTTTTCCCATTCTGCTTAGGGTGGCAATGAGCTATAGAAGGATGCTAGCGAATTTTTCTACTTTTCCTGACAAAAAGATTCCTGCCAATATAGATTATCACGTAAGAGCTATGTGAACTAAACGGCAATAGAGGCTTCCGCAAAGATACTGAGCGCAGGACTGTGTTCTTCTGCCTGGCTCATTCATAATTATGGATGAAATAAAGAGGCGTGTTTGCCTATTTGGAAGGGTGGGGTGGAAGGAAAAGGGGGAACAGCGAGCAGTTCAATATCTGGATCGAACAGAGGAACTTTTTCCCCCAAGGATCCTGCCGGGAGGAACCTTGACATGCACAAAGTCAGAACGTAGACAAAGTTGCCCTGGTGAGAACGATAAGGTCACCCGTGGGATTGCTGAGATTATCTCTGTCAAGCACTCGGACAGCATGCAGTCAAATGATGCATCATGCAGTCATTTTCGGGGGGGAAAAATCAATTTCTTCACCAGGTCGCTATTTGCTTTTCAAAGTGCCCTTGTAGGCCTTCACCACCAAGCATTTATCAATTTAAATGTTGTAAATTGATAATGTGCCACGGTGCCTTGTACTGTTTCTGAATTATTTTGATACTTATATTTTCTCAATAGTCTCCAAACCCTCAGAGCTTCCACATTCAAAAGGGCATTTTTCTTTGTTACACCCAGAAGTGATGAACTTTTTATGATTAGTGTACAGGAGAAAAATGCAGACTTGCTGGGTGGGGGGGTGGGGGGGTCACAAGCTGCAGAAAATTATACTTTTTTTATTTTGTAAAAATTAAGGTATGCCTACTTGAAAGACTTCTAAAGGGGGGCATAAAGCAATGTTTGCATTCATTTATTGAAGGAACTCCAGTTACTGTAGCATGGAATAAATTTAGAACACAAACTACAAAAAATGTGAACAATTGGTTCCTTCATCGTAAGCCCTCTGCTGTGTTGGACTAATACCTTTCTGTCTTTATATTCCAGCTCTCTAGGATGTGATGATGCCAAACAAGAGTAATAACTTGTAAGGAAAGCTAATGTCTTCTTTTTTTCACCTCACTAAAGAAATATATATATCTTTTACAAGCACAAAAACGAGAGTATTAACCACACACTAACCTCAACTTGATTTGCATTGAAAAACATAGGATAGAAGAGTTGAGGCTCGTACTTTGGAAAAGCAAAAGAAAGACATGGCAGTTGCAAAGCATCTTTAACCTCTAGTGATTTATTGGCCCTCAGCCAAGTTATCAGGGGAATCTAATTCTTCTTTATTATTCAAATAAACCACATTTGGCACCATGGTTCCCTTTCAGAATAGCTTCACAAATAGACTGAGCTCTGTCATTTATTTGACCTTGCACTTGTGTGCTGTAGCTGTAATTTTATTTGCCATTCTATATAACAAATGCAGAGAACTCTAAAATATGGAGATGAACAACAGGATAGGGAGAGGAGTTTATGGTAAATATATCCGTATGGCTTAAAAAGACAAAAGACCAATTTCAAAACACCTATTTACCCCTTTTCACCTTCACCTCTATTAGCTCTTATTATATCTACAGCCACCCTGCCCCTTTCAGCAAGCTGTCATGAATCAAGCCAATTTGTCACCTTGTCTGCAGCTACCTTCTGGCTGCCTCACAATCACCAGGAAATACACTATATGAGGGTGGGGTCTTGGTGAGAAGAAGGGAAGTGACTCAGAATGTGCATGCCAGGTACAGGAGTCGTCTGGGGTGATTAGAACACAGTTCAAGACAGGCTTTAGCTGGCACTTGGGATATTTTCTAATGATATCACCCCATAAAAATGTGTTGATTTCTTGGTCTGCTCTAGATCCCATTTTGTTGTAAACAGGACTCTATGTGAACTTGAAAACATACTGTGTTCTTCAGACTCATCCTCCTTTACCTCAGTTTCAAGGGAAAATGTTTTCAGAAGATACAAGTCCATTCATATCCTCTGGGTACGTGAGTCCTATGTCCTCTGCCTCTGGCAACTATAATGTTGTCTATCTCACGAGAATTTCAAAGAAAAGGCAGAATTTGAGTGTGAATGAAGGAAAGCTGATTTGAAGCCATGTAAACCCCTAAACTAGCCAACACTTTTATGAGACCTGTGTGCCAGAATGGAACACCACTCTTGAGATGGTCTTCCACACACCCATGGCTGATGGGGGAACAGGCTTCTGCCTGCTTCTGAGATGTGTAATAAGTGTGTTTGTGTTTTCCATAGGGATCATTACAGTCTTGCTGTGAATGTGGACTCCAATGGAAGCAAATCAATATGTCATAATCTACATAGTAGCCTCTATAGAAATCCTACATGAGATTTATTTTCAGACTTCAGTTCCAGTTATTTACATGTTGCTTTCCTTAAGAAGCAATTTTTTTTTTGATGGTTGACTTATTCCCCTTTTCGCTTTGGTTACCATAAAGCTCATGGGTGAATCTGAACCTTCATTAGACCATTTATATCCCTTCTGATGAGCCTCCTTGTGTTCTCCTACTATATGGTAACAGATTACCTACTTTTGTTTATCTTTTTTCTTTAATTCCCTATTTCTATTTTGACATTATTTTTATCATATGTGTTTATGTAAGCTATTTCAAATCCTTGTGGAAAGAGGAGGGTATAAGCCAACAAACAAATATTTCTCTAAGCTTTAAATCCTATATCAACCAGAATTTTTTTTTTATCATGTAAAATCTCTTTTGGATTCTCTGGTGATTAAGTCCCTTACATTTTGGAAGAGATGTCATAAAAGCTGGCTATATATCATTGCTACACTTTCAGTGTTAGGGAACTTATTCTGTTTTCTTTCTTCATTTTCACTTCTACTTGCTCCACTATAGCTAGACAGCAGAGTTGTCTTTAACAACTCTGAATGTCATCACCAGGTATAAGATGTTATTTAATTTCTAGGCAAATACAACTCAGCATGTCAGTATGTGGGGGTCTTCTTTTAAGATAAGACCCCATGGTGAGTAACTGGGAATTGCTTTTACACAGGAAAACAAGTCAACAGCACATATTTCTATAACCTGAAGCCACTTCTTGGATGTTATGTAAATATATAGGTATGTGTGTATGTGTGCATACACATATATACATACATACACACATGTACACCTGGCAAAGTTAAAAGGGCTGCCGAGAAGGTCCAGATATCATCATTGTTCACTCATTCCCATCATCACAAAAATATGAGAATATTTTACAGAGAATACCCAGCACCCACATGCCCTGGACACTAGGAATAGTTCTACTCAATAGCGTGTCCAAGAGAAAAATCCATTCTGTGTGACTCAACACTCATGCTACACAACAGAGCTCAGGAGAGATTTCCCTACTTTGTTTTCTAACAAGCCGAAAAAGAATCCCAACTCTTTCCTGAGCATAAGCCGTTTTAAAGCCACCATATTTATTTACATGTTGAAAGAAAACAAAACTGAGGAAGGAATATCTTGAGAGTTAGAAATAAAGTCACAGCTATGCTTTGTAACAAATTGACATGCTCACAATTTCACTGGATAAGTCTTTGATGATAGTTATACATTGTCTTTCTTTAGCAAAACTGTAAAAAGGAGAGATCATAACTTATAGACTACTTACCAGTGTCTAGAATCAGATGAAATATTCATTTAGCCAAAGTTATAGAAAACAAGCAGAGAGTTTGGCTTGCATTTACTTAAGGGTGTATGTATGTGTCTGCATGTATTTGTAAAAGAGCAAATGCTTAATTGAATAACTTAGAGTATATTTACTTTGCATATCATCCTTGAGTACCCCCAAATCCCAACAACTGAAAAAGGCATTGAAAAACTTGGCAAGAGTTGTGTCTTAGGGAACTCAATTTCCCTTTTAGGACTTTGAAACTTAACTGAGATGAAAACTCCCAAAGTTTTATCATAGATATTTCCCCCCTCCTGTTTTGGCATTTAAAAACATATATCATGCTCTTATCAGATTATTTTCATGCTAATCCAGAACTCTTCTCAAACTTTAGTTTCAAATTCTAAATACATACATTGGTATACGCAAAAATAACTTTCCACTGATGTACCCTTCATCATCTCAGGTATGCGGTGCTGCCAAAGGAAGACCTCATGTCTCATCTCCTCTACCTGCATATTTGATGATTTCTGCCAAAACTAAACACATCCACCAAAGAAGAAGGTAATAGCATATTTTGGCCAGAGTCTCCTCCTGGGTAAGTCAAGATGCTAACTACTGGCACGCACCTTAAAGTACATTATGTATAAAAGCAGAAACTGACTACGCAGAAGTTGCCAGCTACTGTGCCATGGCTACATAGCTGCTTGATTCTGCAGAAACCTCAATTATTTGTCTCAGATTTTAGGAAAAGATTGACAGGATGATATAGTAGAGAAGCAGTGAGATAAACTGCTTTTAAGGAGAAACAAGCACAGGGTTAAAGCCAAATTTTTCTTGAACAGATGATATTTCAGATGGCCACACTATTCCAGATGCATCAATTTCCTTGAAAATCCAATCCATATATGTGCATATGCTGTGCTGGCAGGAGGACTGACTGAAATGGCCAAAACCCAAGAGCTAATATTCTTTTGGCCAGAATAATGCAATTATTATTTTCCTAGCTATCAGTCTAAGCATACAGAGCCATCTGTTATGCAAAGCAAACATACACATCTCAATTACAGAAAATGCAGTTGCCTTGACAGAATTTGGATTACCCCACTAACCAAGGCTGTAAAATGTGTTTTGAGCTAGTATATAATGGATGCTTTTCAGGAGTTCCCTAATTAGCATTTACCTGCTTAAGCTAATTATTCATCCTTCTTCTTTACTGGCTTATTAAACTTTGTTGGATATTCCACGTAACACAGATGAATATGGGCATTGCAGAACAACAAACAGTGGTGTTTCCAGTCCTATACAGTAATAACAACATGGTGGCGCACCAATTTCAAAAATGGAGATTCCCAATACTAGGCCCCAGACAGATTAAGACAAGGCTTAACGTCTATTAAAGGCTATTAGAAAACCAGAGATTTCAATGAGATTCAAGAATACTAATATCGAGTTAACAATAGCTCAGCTTCCACCATTTGATTTGCTGAAGTTCACATGAACCAGAATTACTCTACTCACTGTAGCCAATGGCTTGCATGTTCTTCAAGAAAGCATTAATAGACCAGACCCTTGTTTGGGTTCTCAACAGTACATTATCAAATTTGGCAGCATTTCTCTTCATCCCCCAACCCTCTTCCAATGCCAGATATCTCTCTTCATTATTTTCCAATGTCTTTCTTGATTTAGCTATTACCCAGCAAACTCACTAACAGCCAAAGGTTCCAGCAGTGCTGGATGTGTCCTTAGAGCTGTGCCAACTTTCAGAAGCAATGAGTCTGGGGTGGGTCCTACTTGAAAGGAGAGAGCCGACTCTTATCTCCATCTTTAGCTTCACGGAGCAACTGAATGAGAGGTAGATCATCCAACTTGGCGGCTCATCACACGTATACAAAATCCCTCCCACCAAAGCTGTGTTTACTTCACGCCAAACCACCAGATGAAAAGGGTCAAACTCAGCCAGTCACCTGTACAGGCACAAAAACCCAGATGTTCAGCATTTTCATGGAAAAAAACATCTGAATAATTAGCTGAATCGCAAATTTTGCTTCAGGATATTTTGGCATTCGGTACATACAGCCTGTGTCTTGGAATCCACTGGAACTAAAATTTTCGTGTTCCAGAGGAATATTGAGCACTGACATCCAGGATTTTGTCCCTGCCCCATTAGCCTCCATATTTTTTTGTATTACCCTTTGAAAAACACATGTGAGTAATTAAACGACAAATAATGAAACACTATCTTTTTTTTATGAAATTGTCTTTTAGCATTCAGAAGCATTTGCAAAGGCAGCAAATATATCCTTGCTGGAACCCTCCCTGCAACACATTTTAATGGTCTCTTTCAGCATTTCTTGACTCCAAATGACTCCTGCCATTGTGTCAGCTCCCAGGATAATGCAGGGTACTCCATAAACATCCAGTAATAGGACACAAGGGAAGCACTATTAGTGTGTCCCTCTCCTACCGGGCACAGAGGTTTCAAAGTTCAAAACAACCAAGGCAAGAAACTTCATTTGTTCTCAATAAATTAATAATGATCCTTGGGGGTTGGGGGGGGCTAAAGTTTTTGAGCACAAGTTTATTCTGAACGTCGAACACTGGCACACAGGTTTCTCACTGACTTTGAGAGAGCAGTCGGGTAGAGTCATTAAAGAATAAATTTGATAATTCATACTAAACAGAATATTTCTTGAAGAAGGAAAAACATGAGGCTGAAGAAGCCTCCACAATCACCACCAAGAATCCAAATAGTTTTACTTACTTGTGAGAGGCCTAGGTAGATGGAGACTGTTTCGGAAATGTACAAAAATTTTCCTTCTTGATTTAGTGCAAATACAAAGCCATCCAGGGACTGCAGGAGAAAACAAACATATAAATAGTTTAATAAATATATATGATGGAAATCTAATTAATATGGCAACTGAGAAAAAGCAACACATGAATTTACAGCCATTTTTCCTTTATGTTTAACAAAAGTCCTAAGATCTTCTAGTATTGCATTATACATTAACAAATTAAGGCCTGAATTAATACTGCAGGCTTTCCTTTATTTTGGGGACTTCCTTATGTCTCTGTCATTCTGATCAAGATATATTACATTCATGTATAAAATACGATCATGCTGATTTTACGAGATGATGCTTTTATTTTTTTGGATTCAGGAGTTACTGAGATTAAATCAGCAAGATTCTCCATTAAACAGCTGAACAGGAATGAAGACTATAATGAAATAAAGGGGAAAAAAGGGTTTCTGTATGAATAGCAAGTAAAATCACTACTCAAACTACTATGAACATCAGTAATTTACTAATTAATAAAGAATTATGCCTTCTTTACTCCCAGTGCCCATTATGTTAGAACAAATAGGAAAAATTGATACATTATAGGTGAATTTGCTTATGGGCTGCCATCTTACAAACTGTAATCCTGTTTTGCAGAACTCTGTGTTAAAGCTTTATAGGGATAGATCTAGTTTCTACCACAACTCCTGAAATGGAAAAGAAAGAAGAAAGACAGAAAGGCAAAAGAAAGACAGCAAGAAGAAAGAAGGAAGGAAGGAAGGGGTGGGGGGGGATGCTACACACTGTCTGTAACTCCTAAAACCTCAGTCCACTTTCCAAATGGAGGGTTACATGTTCAGTTTGATGGATGGTATAAATCATCATGAACTCCAACTGCAGTATACCACTCAAATTGAGAATAAATTTGTTTCAAACTCTTGCAATCCAAGTGCATTTCATACCCTCCATCATCCTCACATCTTTTGTTTTGCTTTATTTATTTTTAACAAAGTAGACTGCACAAGTGCTGCTTGCACAAGAAAAGAAGTTTTAAATGTTAGCAATGTTAACAAAGGCTATGAATTTGAAAATACAGGAAACCCACACTAGGAACCCCGTATGTGAGAATACTAAATTAAAATGACATAGTTTTTTAAATAAACAAAGATGAGATAAGCATGTTAGAAATAACTAAATCAATTCCTAACAATAATTTCTGTCTCCTAAAATACTCAATTTTAGGGAAAATATGCAAGTATATACAAATTATATATACTTATAGACATGCATGTATTGAGCATGTGTGAGTGTATATTTATGTGAATGTAAAAAATTTGGATTTCTATGTTTCTTGACCCGTTTTCACTGCCCCATTGGGTCAGAAATTGTGGATGGCACCAAACTCTCTCCTCTGATTTACTGGGTTCTGAAAATAATTCAAAAGTCACATTATATTTCTCCATAAAAGAGCAAATCACATAATAGACAAGCTTTTAGTTAGGATAATACATTAATAACAGCTTAAGTTTCTTAAACCATGTGTGCTAAGCAATTTACATGTATTGTCTCTTTTAATTTTTACAAGTACTTTATGAAGTTATTATATTATTATCTACGTTTTCTATACAAGGAAATTGAGGCTTAGCAAAATTTGGTAACAAGTCTGTTCCTAGTCTGGAGTTTAGATTTAATTCTTGGCTTTTGTACTCAATAATTAACTATACTTCCTTCCATTAAAAATAAAGTTTCTCTAATTGATATGTGTGAATTAATGATAATATAAATATTCACAGCATTTCTGAAGTTAAAATATTCATACTAAGAGGTAGCCTGCGACTTCTTAAAAATCATCACTTGTTTTTGAAGACTTGTTCAAATGATAGAATCCTACCGTTAGGGGCAGGAGACGAAGAAGTGATGACAAGAACATTCTTAAGTTATTTCCACCAGGGGTCACCTGGTCACCTTTGCTCTGTAATATTTCCCCTGGAACCAACTATGAGAAATAAAATGCTGTCTAAGAGAACTGGGCTCCTTACCTTCGCAAAACTGCCAAACCCTCTGAAACCTTGTCATATAAAACCATACAAAGTGTAGTATAGTGGAACCTCACTTTGAACCAGTGCGAAGGGAGAGATATTTTCTTCCTCCAAGTTTAGGAATGATCTTATTTCACCATGTCTACCTCAAGCAAGATGTTTTTTAAGGATGACTCATGAGAATTAGGACCCTTCTCTTTGTAACCAGTCCCTTGGAAAAAAGAGCTTGTTAGGTTTCCAATCAACCTGATAGCCGTGGCCTGGTATACAGTCACAGAGAACTGTGTAAGCCATCTTTTCAACCCTAAAATGCCATTGTCCAAATGAAAGAGACAACACAGAGAGAGAGACCACGGGAGAACTTCTACAAAGATCAGTGACATTTGGGATACTGGTTGGGATCAGAAGAAAGCACTAATGAAGCTGGTATGGAGAAAATGTCCCATAGTCTAAACTCTCATTTTACAGGTAATAAAACGGAGGCACAGAAAGACTAGTGGTTGGACAAGATCAGACAGTTTGTTAGTGGCAGAGCCAGGTTTCAATTTGCACTCCCATAATATTATGGCATTTACAACACTGTATGGTCCTGGTTGGCTTACTCAACTCCCAAGCCGACTGAATTTATCAACAGTGGGGCAATGCCTTATTTATCTTTGTCCAGCCAGCACCTAACAGCTGCTCAATCAAGACTTATTTAATCCAATTCTCTCTCCAAGCTCAATACCTTCTTTCCCTTATATCACACATACCAAAATGACTAAGAAGAATGGAAATTATTTTTTCAAAGAGACCTGTTCAAGAATCTGTTAGATTATTGAAGATTCAGATGCCACAGACTTTTACTATGGTCTGAGATGTTCCTGATATTTGGAATATCAGAGTTAGAGTGACATTTTTTATGTCCTCCAAAGCACCTAGTGCTGTTCCTGAATAGCAGTGCCATTTTCCATCTACACATATTCTTTACTTCCTCACCAGAGGGGATTGTGACTTTTAACACTAGGTTCAGATCTCATGTACTTACTAAAATACTTGAGGAGGTGTGGGCAACATAGCAGGGAAAAGAAATATCTGGAGGCTAAACATCTGATGCTATGAAGCGGCAGAGATCTAAGAACTGGCCAGTTTTGTTTGGCAAAAACAGAGGCTTCAACACATGTTCCAATTTCCTGGTGAGAGTCAAATGAGCCTATGTCTATATGACACAAAGACATCCAGTCAATTCAATTAAAAATAACGGCCAACTTGGTAGCGGGAAGAGCCACTAGTCAGATTAGTTGTTAGTCATCACAGAGGTAAACACACACACACACACACACACACACACACTCACACACACACAATTGGCTAATTAACCATGTTTTTCACTTTTATACTTATCATTTTGGTAAATTATATCCATAGTCTGAGACGAATGCCCATAACTCAGGTTTGATTACCTTTCAAATAAAGAATGGAATATAAAATTGGGTCTACAATAGATTGCCAAGGTCACTTTAGTTGACACAGTTATTACCTTCTGATTCGGGGTCAACTCTGTCAATAGTTAGCTGTGTTTTTCCGCTTAAAAAAGTTAGAAGAGTAGCATCCATGTTGGTTTAATTTGGTGTCTCAATTTAAAAAGGTGGGAGGAGGAAGAAAACATTCAGTCAGTCTTGGAAACCAAATGTGATTAATCTGAAAGTTCTGTCGAATTTTTTAAAATTTCGAATTGAGAAAGCTATTATCTACCACGATGTTCAATCACCGCAGGCTACTTTTTGATTTTTTTAACTGCCCACTGTTTTCAACAGGCGCCAATTAAGATTCTGGGGTCAAAGGGTTAATTACATCTTCTTACTCACTATGTAGAATTTTCTGATTATTAACTAAGGTTGGATTAAGATGAAAAAGAACTTACACAAATGTTAATGCTAGTCCCTCCTCAAGAAGATTTATTATAAAGCCTTGCTGAAATCTATCTGCTTTCCTCAAAGCAGATGGAGAACAAAATCTTAGAAGAAACAGTAAAACAGACATTTTAAAGACATGCAAGTATCTGATTTATCAAGACAGTTTTCTTATTACTGAAAACAGTTTTTGGCCATCCAGACAGGGCTGATAGGAGATCTCCTTTGTCACATCCCAGTAAGTCTGTGAGGTACACACACAAGGAGTGAGGCTTGGATACAGAAGTCAGGAGCTACAGTATCTCTGAATAATAATGCCTGTAATTATAATTTATATCCCCTGACATGAGTATAACATATAAAGTATAAGGCACAGCTTCTTAACCCCAAAAGCTGAATGCTTCTAACAGTATTTATCAAATGATGAGGTTATTTCCTTGCAGGGTATGAAACTAACTAAAGCTTCATGATTGAAGGTGTACTAATGTTTAATGCATTGTGCTAAATGGATTTATATTTGTCAAAGGAGTTTTGTTTCTGCTTTCCTTTTTATGCATATTCCTCTGCAGCCAAATTTCACAGAGTGAAATCTTACTATGGTGCTCTTACAGGGCCAATTCTCAAGTATATAATCACTCTGAAATTAGTGGTTCTTTCTTCTACATTCCAGTAGAGAAGGGGGAAAAAAAATCACCCTTAACTCTTTTCCTATGACTTAACTCCAGTTAGAGAGAAGAATTACCAGTAGGCTAGGTTATTTTAATGACAGATTATTTTAAACTAAGCCTTCACCATCTGTTCCACCCCCTAATTATGAATGCAAAAAGAACATATTTCACAATTACATCAGTAAAAAAGTAAGATATACATGATTTAAATGCATGCATGCGTTCCTTGTCCAATGTGCCATGCATCTGTGATGTTCTTCTAATTCAGGCTGAGACTGCACAGAGAAAATACCTATCCGTGGTAACGTATAGACTCTGACATACTCAATCTCCCTCTGAACCCAGAGTTCTTCACTGTTACGGCATAATTCTGTTAGGACAAGGGCAGAGCATAAATGTAAGTGCCATGCTTATCAGACATTAGAAACAAGTATTTTATAGCTGCTAAAACAGCTTTGCTGTTCAAAAGAAGGGGCTTGAGGAGGAAACTGCCTCGGTTGCGTGAGCAAGGGGTTAGCATGGGGAGTAAGTGGGTCTGCTCTTGAACCACATAAGAAACTTGGCCTGGAGAATGAGGACAGGACTCCAATACCTATCTTTCCACTCTGTTTTGGCAGCAGTTAAAAGAGTCAGAAAGACAAAAAAGAAAATTCTTAAATTTGTTGGCCTTTGGATACAATCACACTTTTGATAGAGCTCAGTGGAATGCCATACTGCCCTCTGAATGCACTCAGGAAGTAATGCTGTACTTCTCAGGCACACACATGTGGACTCCTAGAAACTTCAAGAAGAAGCTGGATGGTGCCCAAAGTGCCCACATGTATCTGTTTATGGGGAATAAAAGGATTCCCAAATTTTGTCTTTGCAATCTGACTTTTAACAATCCAGCACTGTGCAGAAACAAAAGCCTTATTTTCAGAAATAGGAATCTAAGTCAAGTATATTTTCTCAAAGTAGATAAAAGCATACATCAAAGGTTTGGACTTTTATTTAACTCTTGAGAACCTCCAAGAGCTTTCTGACTCTTCCTTTGCTTTAGAATGAGTCAGACTCACGAAGGACAGCATAAGTTCATATTACCATACAGAAAAGTATAAAAAGCCATGTGTTCCCCAATTACAACACCATATTGGATTAGTTAGGTCATATGTGACTATTTTGCCACTAAAAAAAAAAAAAATACAGAACAGCAAATGATGATGCCTTAAAACATCTTCCTGAAGAGTTTCCTAAAACACATAAATCCAAACATCATAGGTGAGAAAACAGTTCAGAGAGCCACAGACGGCCTCTCTTCAGTTCTTAAAAGAGAGGTACCAGAATTAAAGGGGAGATGCTGAGCTAGAGAAATGTTAAAACATGAGGAGAACAAAGACACCTGCTTTCTGTGCAAGGAGATCAGGTGTTGCTTCTGCTCATTAAAATTCCATTTTGTGGGAGCTGTGTATCAAAGTGCTGACCTTTTTTCTCTGGGATACTGGTTCAGGCCTTAGATCTAGCCTTGAGGGATGTAGATTTCTTGATTTGAGCATCTAGCCAAATGGACAACAGGCTCTGGTATAAAGACAGTGTGTGGCATTTGGTGGGGTCACACCTGCCTCTGAGCCACCAGGGGTGGCATATAGACCCCATATTATCTGTGGTTTGTCCTGGGGAACTGGGGCTCCATTTGGGACATAAGTGAGCACACACTACTCACAAGCTCCTTTTGCCTCAAGGAGATAATTGCCACTAGTTGTTCTAAGGCACAAATATTCACTGGAATGTTAAAACACCTCTTTTGGCATATATGGTATATTAATCTACTGAAAGCTAGGCTCTTCTGAATCCAGGGGCTAATTTTTTTTTTAAGTGAAAAAGCAGGATTTATTGAGAAGACAGAAAAACTCTCACAGTGGGAGGGAACTCAAAAGAGTTGCCCTAATTCTTATTGTGCATCTTTCTCTTTGAATCCAGGGTTCTCTTTCAAGTTAAAGGAAGAATCCCTACCTTGGCAGAAGTAATATAAACAACACACTGTGCTGGTCCTGAAAGGCCTAAAAATGTCACTGCTTTGCTCCAGCCAGACACATGGAGCTCGGTCACATGTGAGGTGCCAGGTGTCTTTCAAGTTATTGGCATTAAACAGCAGAAAGAAAAGAATAAATAACAATTGTTTATTTGACATTCTATAGTCATAGGCCACTAGAAAGTAGGAAGTGGCCAACATTTTACATATATATTATATTGTATATATAGCAAACATACTATTCCATATATAATGTATATTATATTATTATAATATAGATTGTCATAAATATTGCTCAGTTCACTCAACATTCAACAGGGATTAGGGAAGAACACAAATATGTGTTAAGGAAATTACATAGGTCATATGTGAGATAGGTGTTTTAAAATCCTACTTTACAGATGAGGAAACTGAGGCTCGGAGAAATTAAATACACTGCCCAGTGTTACATAGCCAACATGTGGGAGAGCTAGGCAAGAAGGATCCTTCAGCTGCTTTTCCTCCCGCTGCCAAGATTCCCTGCTGGGTATTTTAGTTGTTTCACACACCAATATAGCTGTGCTGAATCTTTGCTTCTCCGGCATTCCTTCCCATATAAGCAATTCTCATGCCTTTTCTGTTTAGAAAACACTTGTTGATTGCCCTCAAAAATAGTTGAGTACTTACTATGCATAAGGCTCACAACAGCTTGGGGCTTACAAAGGGGAGTGAGACAAGGTCCCTGCTCCTAAGCTGCTTTCTTAAAGAAAACTCAACTGTGGGATCCAAGATGAATAAAATTAGTAAAGTTGAAAATGAACTTTATATAACATAAGGTCCCAAGCAAGGGCAGTTTCCAGGATTTCCTGAATAGAGTGAAGACTCCTGGATCACCTGACTCCACATCTGGCTTTTATTTTATTTTTTTGATACGACATGAAGTGCTGGATTTTGAAAATGTGCAGATAAAAGACCACCAGATCCAGAAGAAATTCTCACGCCTTGGAAGAAGAAGATTCTAGGGCCAGAAACAGGTAGATAGGGAACCCCAGAGTTAAAAATACCTAGGAGACCATATCTCCCAATAGGCAGCTGGTATAAGATGTGACCATATACACTACACATGAGCTGGCCATAACATTGACTCTATTTCCTATTCCAACCTTTTTTTTTTTGAGTTGGAATCTCACTCTGTCTCCCAGGCTGGAATGCAGTGGAATGCTCATAGCCACCCCAGTGTCAACCTGCTGGGCTCAGGCAATCCTTCCGCCTCAACCTTCCAAGTGTGTGCTACTGTGCCCAGCTAAATTTTGATTTTTTATTGTAGAAACAAGTTCCCACCAAGTTGCCTGGGCTGGTCTCAAACCCTCGGGCTCAGGCAATCCACTCGCTTTGGCCTCCCAAAATGTTGGGATTACAGGGTGAGCCATCAAGCCTGGCTCTAACATTTTTTAAAAATAAAATTTTATATAAAATGGCTCAATAGGTCTTTCCTATTAAGTAATACATATATTATTTTTGAGTCAGAGTCTCATTCTGTTGCCCAGGCTAGAGTGTAGTAGCATGACCACAGCTCACCGCAGCCATGACCTCCTGGGCTCAGGTGATCCTCTGTCTCAGTTTTCCAAGTAGCATGAGTAGCCACCATGCTCAGAAAATTTTTTGACTTATTGTAGAGACGAGGTCTTGCCAAGTTGCCCAGGCTGGTCTCAAACTCCTGGGCACAGGTAATCCTCTCGCCTCTCCCTCCCAAAGTGCTAGGATGACAAGTGTGAGCCACTGAGCCTGGCTCTTGTCCCAGTGTTTTTCATTCAAACTTATGTGTTTGTTTTTTCTCCCCCTCTCTGGTAGAATATATATCATTTAATAGAAAAGTCAATGTGAAAATAGTCTTTAGAGAAATTTATTTTTTGTCATGTTTACCTGAAAATACATCTTCATGTAACCAAAAGCACATCCTAGAGGTTGTCAGGTAAACTCCAAATAGAAACCCAAGTCTCTGTTTTGAATGATTATGATATGAACCTGACTGTTTACTGGGCAGTGGGCAACTTTAACAGGCTCTTAAGAGAAAATGATAAATGCCTTGTTCAGGTATTCCTTTAGGTAAGGGGTTTGTGTTAAGGGTGGTAACAAGTATTAAGGAACGCTGTAATGAATTTAGAATATAAAAAGACCATTTAGAGACCTTAGATACTAATCTGGTGCATTCATGTGTTTCATTTCTAGGAACATTTTATTTGTATCTCTAGGGGAAAGTCATAAAAAACATTTGTATTGAAAGGAACTTGATTGTTACAAATGTAGTTTAGGAATTCTAGTTGGGTATAATGCTTGGACCATGAAAATCTCCCATGTTAATTTCAGGAAATCATTGTAACTAAGTTTTTTGCTCTTTATTTTATATGTCATTCATATAATTAATAATTAATTTTTAGTAGACCCACATAAAGCTATAAATGTGATGAACTGATAATAGAAAGTAGCATTTGGTTTCTGAAATCGACAATGCTCAGAATTGTTTTTGAAATCTTTTGTGAGTAATTGCACCTCTTCAGGGATCTACATTTTACAATACTGAAATCTTTATATTGATTTTTGGTGTGTTCCAAATGTTTAGAGGCTATGTTGCTTTACTGCTTTAGCTCTAGAATTTAGCTCCATATGAAGCAGAGATACACATTTATGAAAACATCAATTATTCTGATGGAATTGAGACCTGGTTCTGAATAACACCAGGATAAACAACTTGGTTTACTGCTCACAATGGCTCTTGGTCACTTTACTGACCTTTCATTTCACAATCGGCTGATGAGTTTAGGTGAAAAAGACCAGTATATGCTGGTCATCCGTAGAGCACTCATCCTATTCCACACGCCAATGAAATGCTTCTGCTTTTATCCACACGTGCCGAACTACTTAACACATGTGAAGTGAAAGACATTATGGATTTTAACGGCTTTCTAACATACTTGCATATATCCAAAGCATAACAACCATGTCACAAGAAATCTTCATCAGAGATGCTCTAGATGCTATCCTTCAAAGCAGAGCAATTCAACATGTGAAATCTGCTAGGAACAAATTTGCGAGGTGTACATTAAATGATAGTCTAAATTTATACAATTAAAAACAGTAGTGCTTACTTGGGATGCTCAGTGCAGAGGATTATTTAAGTCTAGGAGTTTGGGGCCAGTCTGGGCAACATAGCAAGACCTCATCTCTAAAGAAACAAAAAGCAAAATCTACACAACAACAGTGGTGTTCAGTTGTATTGATTCTGGCTTTTTCTGTGGTCTAACTCAGAACAGAATGGGCTGGGGTATGAAGTTTCTGGTGTTGACAATTTTGTGGGACAAAGACATTAGTAAAGAAGAAAATTTAATTATGGTATTTTTCTACTGACTTACTAAAGTGAATCTTCTGTTGTTAGTTTTTTAAATATAAAAAGGTGGAGCTAGAATTTCCTTCACTCTTCTGATTCTACTTCAATGACTTTCCTGACTGGAAAAGAATTCAATGCCATTACTGAAGAGGGACTAGCCTTTTAATTGTTTTAATTTCCAGGTTCAAAAGATGCTGTACCAAAATCTCAATGAGTTATAAAAGGAATCATAGGGCTAAAGTTGTCCATAAAAGTGATAAGTATAACTAATTGAAATGCAAAGATAATGTTGAAAATGACTACCTTGATTGCAAAATCTAATATGGTAAGGTGATTTGAGAGGCAATGAATGTTTCTAAATCATGAAAACTATTGGGCTTACCACCTTCATGTCTTTCTGACCCACCATTTCAGACCGCAAAAATGATAGACTCAAATATTTTCTGTTTTAAATATTTATCTGATATGTCAAATTATCACTGTGATGATCATTTTCCTTTAAAATAGGTGCTCAAATGTGTTTAAAAATATTTGAAAAGTATACTTCTGTATTGGCTTGAAGTCAAAGGTTTTATGGCAGTAGTACACTGTGGATGTCAAAAGCCAAATTATATTCAGTACATGAATTGACACGAAATGGTCATTTTTTTTCAGCAACAAATTTGTTCTGTATGTTTTGAGATGCTTAGACATGTGTATTTATATTGGTTATAAATAAATGTATTTTAAAGGTGCTTACATATGCTCTTATAATTACCAAGTGGGGATGAATCATTTCTTGGAGCTAATAATACTACCATATAAACTTCCCAGGGCAGAAGGAGTTATCCACATTTTTTTCCTAGACGTGGTCTTTCTTTTTCCTTCTGTCCTGGAGTGCTATCATCGCATGTGATCTTTCCCTTTCCAAGGTTCTTTAGTGAAGTAACTGACATCCCAGATACTTGCCCAAAGAAAGGCAGACTTTGTTAGTCTGCTTTTTCCTAAGGAGCACAGAGTGTTCATCTGCTGGGCAGGTCTACCTTACTGTGCTTTTTGTCTTGGGCTATTTGGAATAGGTTGCCACAGAACACCTTACAGCTACTTTTGTTACTGTAAGGTTATCCGGCAATTATTCATCTAACGCACCTGAGTAATTGCCAGATAAACTGTTTTCAATGAATCAGGACCATGTGGTTTACTGAAATTGCATAACAGTCATAACATTATAGATCCTACCAAAAGTTTGCTGTAATAATAATTAGGTTATACAGGCTCTATTCAAATACACTGATATGTCAATCTACAGTAATTCAAAAGAAATTTGCAGTTGGCTATATTGATAATTCACTCACCAGAAACCTTAATCAATAGTCTCAGTCTAATTCGGATAGGCACAATGATCTTTTACTGTTATTCTGTCTTAAATAGCTAAAAATATGTTAGAACAAAAATAATTTGAAAATGGATATTCCACCATTCAATGAGTTTGATGAATGACAGTCTACATCTCAATGACTATTAGATGCAGTAAAATTCTACTTAGTCTACAGAATTTATAGTGGCCTCAACTATATTTAACAATAATACCTTCAGTCACAACTGTCACCTCCTACTTAGTCTTTCTCAACTTTCTATGTCAAAGGCATCCAACTTGCCAACAACAGTGGTATGAAGGTGCAAAGATATTGATTAATTTCCAAGTCTGGTTTTTCCCTTGGCCCTCTGCCTGGTTTCTTTTAAGAGCTGGGCAAATGAATTAATATGTATTTTCATCATTAGAGTGATATTTATCTTGGCTGTCTAGAATTACAAGACTACAAGATGATCAACTTTTCAATTAGGAAAATGTCCACCTGTATATAAACTCATCTCACATAAGCTTGCAGAATTAACATTTTTAATGAAGTCTCCATGAATCTCCATTTCAACTGTTCCTTAAACATAACTTAGTCTAAGTAAACACCAACTTCCCTTACGAATGACAGTAGCCTGAAAAAGTAAGGAAGTATGAGTACAGTGTCAGATAGTATCTCTAGGGAAACTACAGGGCACGAGTTTGGGATCAGCAGTTTCTATGCCACCTCTAAATTCTCATTTAAACCTCTTTCTTTTTTCTCTTTTATTTTATTTTCATTTTCTCTTCTCCTTTCACCTTTTTGTTTGTATTTTGCATTCCATTACATAACAGGAGCTGATGGCTGTGGGGATAGTGTGGTGTGGTATGTGTGGACCATACTTCACAGCTAATGTTCCCACAAATCCTGCTCTGAATGTATTTGTAAGTGAACCCAGGGCAGTAAAACAACTCTGAATACATTTATACATCTGACTCACAAGTGTGTCATGATTACTGACAAGTCTTGAAGACCAAGGATGGCTCTGAATTTGTGAAGACTAGTATACATTTTGTGTGGTTAAATATTGGAAATAGACTTGTTTTGCTTCCAATGAGATTTACTCATTCTAGCCTTGACCTTTTCCAACAAGTCAGATTTGTTTTATTGTCTTGCTTGGGGGTTTGCTCCTTAGTCGTAGGATGACCTACTTTAATTTCTACTTAAATGCTTCACAGGCTGAGAAGTGACTTCCTCTAAAGGATTGAGCCCCTAAGGACTCAGATTGGCCTGTGAACCCTAATGGAAGACTTTTATCCCAAAGCAAGTAAAAATATATTTAGCGTTTTATAAACACAACCTTAAGCTGCTATCATTTTCGTGTGTTCCTTCTACTCTCATTACAGGTTAATTGCACTTGCTTTACACATTTGTGGCTCCCCTCCACCAGATCTCCATCCCTTTGCTGGTTCTTTCCTGCCATGACAGGCACCTTTTCTGAAAGTGTCAGCCAATATTATTTCCCCTTTTCCTAAACTGCACACAGACATGACCCATTAGACAAGTCTAATGTACTATACATGTTGACACAGATCCATGATAAACTGGAGACAGTTTATCAACATCCTTAAATTCACTGAGCTAGCGAGGAAAAGACATCATAATGGTGACTAGCATTACTCCCAATATTGCAATGAGCCCAGCTCTTTCCCATAAGCTCACCAAGGTATAAGTAACATATCCTCGCAGGCCATGAGCGATGAAAACCCATTCCTTCACAGTTTTCCAAAAGACAAGTCATTACACAGGGCCCCCCTTCACACCCAGGACTGTATTATCACAATTAAAATTTTTAATAATATGATATAATATAAAGTCATCATACTGAGTAGGATACAAAGCCCTGTCCTAAATGGCTTACTATGCAGAGTAAAATCTACAGGACCTGCTGCAAACCATTTCTGTTTGCTTCCTCAAGGCTGAAATATTTTGACTTATTGGAACAGACGCAAGAGAACAGTGGATGTAAGAAGTTATTCAGCAAGTTTTTGAAAGAAACATATTACTAATGCCCCTCATGAGATATCAGGAAGTCTGAATAGATCACTCAAGAGGATATATAGACATAAACACTTGGCTACAGAGCGATGCCTAGCAGAGGGAGTATTTGTGCATTGGAGGACATGGGCTAAAAATTAGGACCGTTTTCACCACTTTTTTACATAGGTCAGTTGATAACAGGATTATGGACACAGTATGCAATTGAAGTGGTTTAATGAGAACTGACTCTTTCACATTTCTGCCTAGGATCCTTCCAGGGTTCTCATTTTTAAAAAAAGAAAAGAAAGAAACCTAAATATCATCCTAGGCCTAGATGAGGCACCAGAAGAGAGGCACGGTTTCTAAGCTACTGGGAAAGACTCCTGGCCTGGTTAAGAGATGTGGGAGAGGAGATATCCAGAGTCAGAGAGCCTTATAGGAGCCTCCCAAAAGAGAGGATTGAAGAAGGGATAAGAGATGCATCAGGCAGATGAACTGTTTCTAAGAGCAGGTGGCCTAGACCACGTTCATTGTCAAGGAGAGTGTTCTGTAGCTTTCACCAGGGAAGGACTTGTTTCAGTTCCTGAAAAATCCTCAACAAGGGATATACCCTGTCGGAGGCCACAGCTCACAGATCACAAACATGGCATTATAGAAGGACTTTTCTTAATTCCACTCTCTAGTTGTCTTCAACATGGAAAGTATGACTGTCAGAAAGTTGCTGATCAGATTCAGAAGGACTCGAAGATTTGAAACAATGATAGAGAAGATAGGACAATGACAGTCTTGTCTTCTCAGTTCCTTCAGTGAAGCCAAGGAGGTTATGTGGCCAGAGTTGAACAAGCTTCATGCCCAGCTTTGAAGAGCGAATTCTTCAAACGTTTCGAGAGGCAGCAAGGTACACTATAAAAGAACAGGAGCTTGAAACTCAAATAGACCTGAACTAGAATTCTGATTTTGTAACTTCACTGTTTTCGTGTATGAAATGTAAACAATAATGTCTATACATCATTTATTCCACTCAGTAGAGTTGCTGAGATGATTAGAGTTAATATATGGAACAACAGGCATATAATAAATGATATCCATGATGACTATTATTTGACTCTTGACTCTGATATAAGAAGAATGTCTGCCAGTAAGAGTGAGTTTTACCTACTTATAAGGAGAAAAATATGCTTGTTACATATGAGACATGAGATTAAAGATACAAGAAAACTCTGTATTTGTGGCTGAGACAAGGTTCATTATAGTCAGATATTTCCCTTTAAAACTCTAAAAAACACAAGTTTGGAGACAGGCTATTTTAAGGGAGAAAAACCCTATTCATTTGCCTTGAGGAATTGCAAAATTTATCAGAAAAAGATGCATAAGAAAATATAGGGCGGGAGGCCTGGATAGAACATTAATGTCAACAAGAAGATGAAAAGATTAAGAACTTGAAACAGGAGGAAAATGATTTCCATAAGCACGGTCATTTAAAAATAAGAACTATTCTAGAATCTATATACACATTCTGTAGCTTTATATATACTATATATATATATTTGTGTGTGTGTATACACATACATGTAAACATACACATACATTTTCTTAGTGTGCTTGGGGTTGCCATTAAAATATACCATAGATTGGGAAATAAAAGAAATTTATTTTCTCACAGGTCTGAAGCCTGAGAAATCTAAAATCAAGATGCCTGTTGAGTTCAGTTTCTGGTGGGGACACTCTTCCTAGATTGAGGATAGTTACCTTTTTGCTCTGTCTTCATGTGGTCTCCCTCGATGTAAGTGCATGAGGGAGAAGGGGAGAGGGAAGGGGAGGGGGGAGAGGGAGAAGAAGAGGGAGGGGGGAGGGAGAGGGAGGGAAATGAAAAAGGCAGAAGGGAGGGAAGGAGGGAGGGAAAGGAACTGCTTTTTCTTCCTTTTCTTACAAGGCTACTAACCTTATCAGATTAGGACCCAACCCTTAGGATCTCATTTAACTTTACCTCCTAAAATCAATATCTCCACATATAGTCACACTGGGAATTTGGGCTTCAACATATAAATAGAGTTGGGTGGCATGATTTAGTCCACAGCACACTTACATATGTATGTGTATTTAACTATTGAGTTCGTGTGTGTGTGTGTGTGTGTGTGTGTGTGTGTGTGTGTGTGTATTTAACTATTCTCCAGGGCCTGGCATACTGAGGTGGGAAGATTGCTTGAGCCCAGGAGTTCAAGGCTGGAATGAACTATGATCATTCCACTTTAGCCCAGCCTGGGCAACAGAGTGAGAAACTGTCTCTAAATAAATAAATAAATCATCTTCAAGTCACAAAATAATTTTTTTTTTTTTTTGAGTTGGAGTCTCACTCCGTCCCCAGACTGGAGTGCAGCGGCAGCTCCTGGCCACCGCAGCCTCGACCTGCTGGGCTCCGGCGATCTTTCCGCCTCAGCCTTCCAAGTAGCTGGAACTACAGGTGCGCGCTACCATGCCCGGCTGATTTTTTTGATTTATTGTAGAGATGAGGTCTCGCCAAGTTGCCCAGGCGGGTCTCGAACCCGCGGGCTCAGGCAATCCACTCACCTCAGCCTCCCAAGGCGCGGGATTACAGGCTGAGCCACCGAGCCTGACTCACAAAATAATTTTAATGGCAATATTAACAGCGACAAACAGTATTTATTGATGTGATCTTTGTGTTGGGCCCCAGTTTAATTACTTTACCTTCCCTGTTTGAGATGAGGAAAGTGAGATAACACAGCTAGGAAATGGCACAGCAGGGGCTCAAACTCAGGTTGCTATAAATGGACAGTGCAATTGACTCTGCAGACTTGGACCCCATTCTCCCATTGCAGAAATTCTTGACTTTTTGGTAGCAAAAAGCTGGTATTTACTCCCCTACAGATCTGAGTTCCCCGGACAGAGGGCAGAAAGCTAGTGCTCAGGATGATGTCCAGAGCAGAGATGAGGCAAGGAAATGGTTGTGAGCCTCTCTGACTGGGACCTCAGCCAACCTAGAAGAGGTGACAGGACTGGTCAGTCAGTTAAGTGTGGTTTAAGCCATACCTTGGTAGATCATAATTCTACCAAGAACCTCTTCCACAGATGTGATGTATTGCAAAGGTCGATTCCTAGGCGGCCCTTGCCTTTTTAGCCCAAATAATATACATGCAGTGAAAAATACTGTGGCAAATATAGAGAAAAGCAATTATTCTGTGCCCAAAAGATACTGGAAATAGACATCTAACAGTCCCAGAAAAATCAGTATTATTTGAATACTCCTTCAGGCTAAAGTGTAATGGACTGATATAAAAATCTATAAATAATTTAAAGAAATGATGGGAATGTTCTATGTACTAAAACAGTGAAGATAGCAACGGTAACATACTTTTATTGTTAAATTTCTACTAAACACACTAACATTGTGATGATTTGATACTCATTCTGTATTTTCTCCACTGCTCCCTCTTCAAATATTACTGGAAGCAGATGAGAGTTGGTGTAGGCTAGAGAGGAGACTGTCTCCAACCATATTCAAACTGAGTTTGTGTTCCAGATGACAGCTGGGTAGTGAGAAGGTTAGAAGAGACGAAGGAAGGGGGAATCGCCACTTATCAAGGCTCTCTTTTTGCCAGCATGTTTGACCTCAGTAACTATGTCCTCCAGGTACACAGCACTGGCCTGCACGTTCATCAGTGTGGGGACAGGAGGGCAGGTCTGGGGGCAGTGAGGAAGGAGAAGAGAAAACACTGATGGCGAAGCCTTTCATCCACTTGACAATTTTGCCTGAGCCCAGTTCTGGTTACCTTCAAGTAATGCCCACACTCCGAGGTCTGTGAGGGAGTTCAAGGCTGGCTGCTGCCTCGTGCTCAGCAAGCAGAGGTCATGGCATCTGAGAGAGTGTCTCCTACTCTCCGTGGTTCTGCAGAAGGCCGGTACTTCCCTCCCACTGTGTGTGTGCACGTGTACACATACAGGCACGTGGGTGCCATCCAGTTCTTTGTTTACACAGGGCACCTGATCAACTCAATATTTTTAATTTAAATGCCAGTAAATGGGAGTAATGAACACTCAATTTTAGATTTTCAAGTTAATTTTCCTTTTTATTCGACTCTATTTAGATCTTAAGTAAATTCAGTCCTGAAAGAAGATGCCACTTTCCTGAAAGAAGAACTCAGAAAGGGTTCAAAAAGGAGCTGAAAAAAAAATCATTAGATGATTGAAAAATAAGACTGTTAGGGAACAGTTAAACGGACTGGATTATTGAGCCCGGAGGAGCCGGAGGGGAGATGTGAACACGTACAAGCCTCGTCCGCAAAGGCTGGAAACCACCTTTCTGTTTCAGGAAGGGCAAACGCAATGTGGAGAACTGGGGTGGGAAAGGATCTGAAGAAGTGACAGTGAGGATTGTCAGGGATAAATATAGGCAAATGAGGAAACTTGCATTGTCTCCTGGTTTGACAGTCTCACAAGCCAGACCTGTACCTCTGGCAAAAGGATGACTTGAGAAGGACCCTGCCTAAGCTTTGGTGTGAGAGTGTGTGCATGCCAGGTTGGGGGTGGTGGAGAGACAGCCGCTAACTGATAGCTCATTTTATGACTCTATGTTGTGTTCTAAGCTTGTCAGGAGAAAGCCACGAAGAGTGTCTGGCCAGCAAAACTGGAATCTGAAGCCAAGTATGTATTACATGTGTACTAACTTCTTCATGACACCAAGCAAATCCTTCAGACAAACACAGTGAAGGGTGAAAGTTAAATGGGTGGCTGCCTCAAAGGGCACTGCCTGAGAGGGACTCTAATCTGCCTCAGTAAGATATTTGTAATGTTATTATGAAGAAAAATAAATTAACTTGTGAAGGAAAAAAGCTAAACCAATCCAATCCAGTGAGTGGGCAGAGAGACACATCCCCACAAGCATTCGTTTTGCTGGAAAGTTGGAAACTGCTGCAGATCTGACTCGAATCCAAGAAGGCAATTCATGAAGATTCTCAGTTACTCCAACTAGGTAATGGAGGGTCTCATGCAAGAAAAACACTTCAAGCAAGAAAAAACTTCTGATGTTTTTACAGATGGCCCTTTCATTCCAGGAATGTTTACAGACATCATTGGGCTCATTCTCCCATACTGCTGGAGATGTTTATGCTTTTCCCATTTTAAAGACAGGAACACTGAGCCACTGGATATCTCTTGCACTGTCTCTGAGAGTGAGCCAGTTTTCCCAACCAGTTCTGTGTATGTAGCTGAGAAAAGTATAACCTGTGAGCAGTGATCACGGATGGTTCAGATATCTTAATTATCCAACTATTTAAGAACCAGGTCTCTATCCAGCCCCAGCCTGTCACAGCATCAACTGCTCTTGCCAATATGACAGCTTTAAGCAGCATTTACTCTGTTGGTGAACACAGCGTGTGGTAAAATGATTTAGCATCATGAATAAACACATATGCTTGCTTGGGTCCAAATTTTAGAAGTGACAAACCCATTTTCTGGCCCGTGATTTAATGGACTAGAAACAAACTAAAAGGTACATAATTTACTATGCATGAACAAGTAACTTCCTTTGCAGCAGGTGAACTTTCTGATATCAAGTGCTGCTCTTAGAACTGCTGATTACAGGTTGTGCATACCTATTACTAACATGTGCGTGTACACACATACACACACACACACACACACACACACCCCCACTCTAAACACACCCCAACAGTAGTTCTTTTACGCCCTGAAACATAACTGGGCATAGAACTGGTTGATAATAGATGCTAACACTGTAAGGCAAAGAAGAAAACTGACTTGGAAAAAACACACATAACACATTAAGCAAGAGGTTAATAAAAAGATGCCACTCTAAGGCAGCAACAAAGTGTCAATAGGTAATCCCTCCTCAAAAAATACAAGTTCTGTGCCTTATTTCTTTAGCTTGAAAAAGGTGTCCCCCACCCCTCATGCTTCCCCCAATAGACAGCCGTGTCATTTTACTCTTAGTCTTGTTCCCATTTTATGTTTACATTTTATTTTCTCATTCCTTTCCCTGAATCCCCCTGCTTCTGGTTTGCAGCTCAGTATTTACAGAGACCTTTACTGGAATCAGGGAAGTTGAAGAGACCCCATTTTTGCCCCTTCTCTTACAATGCTCATTCTTTCCACCTGCCCCTTCCCAGAGAATAGAGAAGTTTACCCAGAAAATAAAAAGCTAATACAACCTTTTGCTCATCAACAAAAGTACGTCTTGTTGTAGCCAGGAATAAGTTAATAAAACAGGGAAAAGGCTTAGTGGCTTAAAAATAGGCTCCTTGGGGTTATGAAGGAACAATGTTGTTTTTTCTTCCCAGCGTGCAAGGATTTAATTAAGTGATAACAGTCACCTTGGGGTGGCTGCACAAGGCAATAATATCTAGGTGAAGAAAAATGCTGAAGAGAGTTGAGTACAGTCAATTTATCTTCAGAGAAGGCAATAAATGAACAAAGCATAGGTATTGGGCTGATTGTTTTGCAATGTTTCCATTACTGATAAGCATCAAAAAAAAAAAAAGGACAGAGAGTTGGTTTTTTCAGTTTCTGAAATGTATTAAATACAGAGAAAGGAAATGAAAAAATTGCTGTGAGGTCACATCCTCACATTCTAATTACAAACAGTTTAGTAATTATTCAAGCTAAACATAGGACAAGGGAATTTTTATGTTGACACAAAGGATGGGGACATAGTTGAGTTGCATATTTGTAAGCAAATATACTTGGACATTTTTGTTCTGCCAAAAAAGGGAGGGACAACTGTTTAAGAGGGAAGGGTAGAGGGAGGTGGCATTTGTGATCAGCTTCCAAAACAGCAGACTTAGCCTGCTGAAAGGTCAAACTGGGGGAACTTTTTGAGAAGTTGAGGGGACTTGGTACAGAAGTATTATGATCAGGCATGAAGAATAGCCAAAAAACAAACAGCCAAAGACAAACCCCCAGACAGTGACATTATCAGCCCTGCATAATATTAAGAACTGAATGTAAGGTTAGAATACAATTATTGAAAACTCAGGCCCATGGACAATGTTAACAGAAACATGCAGCATTTGCCCTTGAAGCAAGGTTTGAATGACGTGAGCATGAATACTTGGTTCAGGAAGCCAACACATTACATTCTCTTCTTACTCTTGGTGTGATGTGGGGTTTGGGGGATTGGAATTAAACAATGGAGAGTCTTTCTTTTTTTCTAGAAACAAGAATAACAGCAACACAAAACTTCCTTCTGTACTGCTCCAGTCTTTGATTAGTGGATCTCAAAGCACCCTGCAAAAACAATTAATTCTAGCACTGCCTCTGATTTATACAAGGAAAATGAGGCACTGAGGTTAAATGTAACTTCTCTAAGACCACTCAACCTGCTCGCCTTACAGTTTTGATCCCTAATTCCCACACTTCTTGTCTACTTAATTGCCTTCTAGGAGACCGCATCACCTCCCTCTTAAGAGTTCAAGTTCATATCACTCCAATTTCAGTGGTGATCGAAAAAATTCTGCCCTCAGCCCCTGCCCTCCCACTCCCCCAGCTATGACTCCAGATATGCTCTTCCTTCAGTGAAAAGCGGATTCAATGGAGCAGCAGGGTTGGGACCTCTGTTTCCAGCTGGGTCAGCCCATGCACACAGCCGTGTTAAAACAGGCAATGGTTCCTTCCCCTACACAATCTTCTTCTCCCTCACTCACCTCTCCCCTGAGAGTGAACGTGCTTCATTGATTCCCCCTCCCTCTGCAGGATACACAAAGAATAAGAGTCTGCTTAGATGATGCTTGAGAGGTTGCCTGCATGAGGAAATGGTAAACAACTCAAGATCAAGTAAAATAAAGATAAAATCACAAATCCTTCATCACAGAAATCCTATCATCGTACATGACTCTATGACTGGTTTGTAAGTTACAGAATGTTGGGGGTAGGTAAAGCTTCATAAGGTTTTTAAGAAAACAATATAATGTCATACAATTATTATGGGTAATAGTGTTAAGTTGTCTTAAGATTGCATTACAGGGGGAATACAGTTGGCGTTTCTCAACTTACTAAAAGAAAAGAAAAAAAGTTTTCATTTTAAATAAGCCTTCAAGCAAGTCAATTCAAAGGCAATATTTGGGAGAAAAGGGATGCCACATTTCTAGGTTTATCTAACTTTTCTAAATATTTGTTAGTGTTTTCTAATAATAATATAATAATAATTCTCATAGGCTTTAGTGTCAAGGTTTAGGTGACAGGTCCTTTTGTGACAGCAGATTTTAATACTAGGTAACTTGGGGTTTCCTGTCGACAGCTGTCCAAGATTGACTACTGTAAGAAGCAAACTGTTTAAGGAATTATTTGCCCTTCTGTTCCAAAGAGATTTGTAAAATGCTGACTGCAGGGATGTTGGAGCTTTATTATGTTTTGGTGTGGGCATTCCTGGGCTAACATCACAACAGAGGGGGCAGAAGAAGGCCCAGCTCTAGTCATAGACTTCTGAACAAAGTGAGCTTCTCAAGAGTCATTTGGTTTTACATGATTAGTTTTCTGGTGTTTCTATGTGGGTGGCCATTCCAGCAGGCCTTTTCAGAACACAGGGCTACAAGCCTTGCTTGAGTCTAATATCTAGGGTCCTTAGTAGAGGACAGAGTGAGATATGGCCAATGGCACTACCTACATACATAATGGTAAGAGTTTTTTCTCTGATTGTCCAAAATAACACAAAAGAGATTCATTCATTCATGAATTGGTGTTCAAATACAAAGTGGTTGGCACAGGTTCAAGGCCCATGCCATCACAACCTGATGCTAAGTCATGGAGCAGGGAAGCCTAAAGTTCTGCTAGTAATCAGAAGCTGACCGGGTGTGGTGGCTCAAGCTTGTAGTCCCAGCACTTTGGGAGGTGGAGGTGAGAGGACTGCCTGAGCCCATGGATTCGAGATCAGCCTGGGCAACTTGGCGAGACCCCATCTCTACAATAAACCAAAAAATTAGCAGGGCATAGTAGCACACGCCTGTAGTTCCGACTACTTGGAAGGCTGAGGCAGAAGGATCACCTGAGCCCAGTAGGCGGACGCTGGGGTGGCCGTGAGCATGCTACTGCACTCCAGTCTAGGCGATGGAGTGAGACTTCGACTCAAAAAATTATAATAATTAGAAGCTGCATTAACCACCTGACTGAGATGAGGAGACCAGTTCAAGACTCCAGCTGCTACCTCAGACCTAGCAGTGCTCTATACTTCATAAGGCACATACACCCTTAGTTTTTCTTCTTCTCCATAGTGGCTCACCTCTTGATAAAGAACTCTCCCAGGCGTGGACATCTGGAATTACTCACGAGGTCACAGCTCTTCCTGTCCAGTGTCAGGTGGGTCCCTACTCTTCTGGCAACGGTGGCTTCACAGTGAAGGTTTAGGGGGTTGGGTATACTTGAGGCATTAGTGAATAATCCTTTATGCCTAGTTTTCAACTACTTGCTCATTTAGCATCATTATCATCGCTTATGATGGCTCTCCCAAAGTGAAAATGTAAATTAAGGCTAATGATCTCATTGGCATATAGATTTAATATTCAGAGAGGCTCTGGTTTGAATATGAAGAAACTACAATTCCAATTAATGTCCATTAATCTACGAACTAGCCATATTCTCAAACAACCAGTCAATTAAAAGTTTATGCCTGTGCTGAAACCTCTGTTTACCACTTTACTATGAACAATAGTACACCCTAGGAGATTCTTCTTGTTTGAGCATGTCAAAGAGAAACACTGATTTGTTTAATTTTAATCCTTGAAAGTGAATTGGTTGGCACATTCTAATGTGCCCTACATTAGGGCAGCTGCCATCAGTTAAAGACACAACTATTAAACATAGAACAGAAGTACTAAAGTAGGCAAAATCTACTCATTTATTGATCTTAAGCAAGCAGGAGACATAAATGTTCATTTATTTTAGCCACAGAAGATTAAATTTTCCTTCCAGGGAACTGATACATTGTCCATGTAGAGGGGGAAGATACACACCATCATATTTACTCACTATTCCTGTCAGATATATTAATTTCCAATTCATGCTCATTATGGACATGTGAAATAGTTCTAGGGATTTCATTGTTTTTCATAATATAGCTGTACCACTGATGTATGAAAATATTTCAGGAAAAAACGGACTGGTAATTGGATAGACAGTCAGGAAAACATACACCAATTTCTTTTTCAAATAGACGGGTAACTGAATTTTCTAGACGTTGTGTGAGCAACGCATATCCAATATCTTAGTCAAACCTTTGGGCCTATCTTTCAGTTGGGATTCTCATCTAGTATATCATTTTATTGGTAAAGATAGATAAACTTGGCTACATTTTTTATTTATTAGGAAATGTTATCTTTTACCATATCTGAAAGTAGAATTTTCAAAGTCTAACGGCATAAAACAGCACATAAAATAACAATGAAAACCAGTTTCCAAATAGATAGCATCTCCAAACCTTGCACTGTAGTCTCAGTTTTATCCTTGGTGCTTTAGCCTTGAATATCCCATTAGTGCTGATGGGAACTGCATAGCTAAAGCCCATGCATCAAGTTGAGGAAACACTCCTTGGTATTAGTTCTGACTCCAGTGTTATAACACAAATCATGATAATATTTCTCTATCTCTGCATTTCATTGGGAAAAAAATACAATCTAGCACTCGACACACTCATAAATTATGACTCTATTCTTCTACTGTTTATGATTAGTATCTTATTCCATATAGAAAATAAAGATCTTTTAAAATAACAGTTTAAACTAAAGTTTTTAATAAGTAATAAACTGCAGCTTTGTTGAACCTATAATTGAAGCTTTAAAAAAGTTACAATAGGAAGTTAATATTATATCCTCAACAGAGATGTATCATCCTATTCACTTTACATATTTATGAATCAATATCTCTTTCTATATCTTAAGGTCCAATGATTGCTGTGGAGCAGCAGTAGAGAGCTGAAGCTGAATAGTTCTGTTCACCTCAGATCTAATTACAAACTCCTATTAGCACTAGCAGAGGTTAGCTCAGCTGCTTACAGAACTTGTGTATTGAGGCCAAGGTCAAAAGCCTGAGGCCTCACTCCAGCAGTTCCACTCTGTTCAATGGCCAAAGAGAGCATTTCTGATCCTGACCAATGGCCCATAAATATATAGCACTTTCGGTCACAGAGGAATAGGGCAGGGAGTGTGTTGGGTCAGTCTCCACCCATCAGTGCTGATGGAAAAATATCCTCAAACTGTATGTTCTAAACAAGCAGATTTTTTCAATAAATAAAAGACAGATGATTTAATACTGACAAAACTATTAAAAAGTTCAAAAATTTAAGTGGGTTCCAAGGACCCTTCAATACTGGCAAAATGACTTGATAAAAAATTTTTAAGAGCAGTTCATGTTCGTTGTAGAAAATTCAAAAAATGTAAATAAGTAAAAATAGGAAAACAAAAATCACCCATAATCCAGGCATAAAGTATATTACTGTTCTGATGGACATGTTAATTCACTCATTAAGTATCTATTGAGCATCTACTATGTGTTGGGTACTAACCTAGGTGCTAAGTGCTGCTGATGATAAACTAGATAGATACTCTGTGTTCTCATGAAATCTACAGCTTATAGTTGTACAATTTGAAAAGACACTCCACAGGATTCTACTCTGCAGACTGTTAAAGAAGTTACTCAACCAAAAGGTTTGCCAGGTTTGCATCGCTCCATGACTCTTCTTACAGCAGTCGTACTCAAGCATCCTTTTTACTGCTTCTTATAACACTCAACTTCATACTAGTCTTTAGTCAAATAAATTCTGAGCCCATTGAGAAAGTCATGAACCTAAGGACACTGTTCTAGAGTGATAGTGAAAAGAGAAATTTCAAAATTACTATGTAGTCCTATCCAGATTTCCTTTCATAAATGTGTAAGTGATCATTTGTATATGTACTTTTTATGACAGAAATAAATAAATTCTATTATAGAATTTGAGTAAAAACTGCAGCTTGGTTTTGCTCAAGCAGCATCTCTCTACAAAGACAGAGAATATGGGAATAACATTTTGCTCTTTGTGTTCTTTTCAAAAGTTTTGAATCTTCTGAGAATAATGGCAAGTTCTATTGCTACTGTACCTTGCTACTAGTTTCCTCTTTTGATGAGTAGTATGTCCGTGGCTTTAAAATAGACACAGTAAATTTCCTGGAAGGAGAACTTTCTTAAGAGCTTAGGTGTTCCAATTCCACTGGCAATGACATAGCAGATTCCTCCACCACACCACGCCCAGAGGACTCACAGGTTAGAGTGTTACAGAGCTGACACTGGGCACCTCCAAAGTCTCATCAGAGTTCACACTGTATCATGGTGGAAACTTCAGGCACTTTTTATTTGTTTATTTTCAAAATGAAATAATATGTACTAGATTTGTAGGGGAAAAGGAGATTAAATCACTACATAAGGTTGTATGAAGAGGAAACTTACAAAAGATTCCAACTATACACTCAAAGGAGGTAGCAGACACTTTCTCATCATATACCATTATGAACTTCACTTAGAACATGACAGGTAAGAAGCCATTTCCATGGACTGGAAATACGTGTCCACTCAAACCTGTATCCTACTCACACTCCCGACTTCTTTACATGCTTCTACAGTACCCATCTCCTAGCAACTGTTCTAGTACAGGGGCTTGGTCACCAAAGCCTGACTCCCAATATAAAGAAATAGATTATCATTTTCAGGATGGGTTCCAGGACAATGTAAAAATCTGGCCCATTCTGGAGTTAGTGTTAACTGCCTCTCTAGCTGTTGCTTTGTCTGACACTGTCAGCATACCATGGTTGGAACATAGAAATAGGATTGACCTAAGGAATATTTTCTACTGCTCTGTGAAACAGCAAGTACCACACGTAGCAGAAATTTGCAAGTGCTCCTATTAATTTGGTTATACTGGCCAATAATAGTCAGCAGGAAGGCCATAAATCCTCCCTGTAGATTTTATATTAGATTATAATATTGAATAAAATGAAATAAACAAATATTCTTGTCACAGTGTCTAGCTAACTAAATAAAATTACAAAAAGATTTGATAACATTTTTAAGGTGAAGAGCATTACTTTTTAAAAAAGCATAATGCACATTATTGCATGGGGCAAAATAACATAGAAATACATGCCCATTTCTCATATATGTAAATATTTATCTCATATATACATATATGCATATATGTGATAGCATACGTATAAATTCTGTAACTTTTAAAAAATACAACTTGAAAAAATAAAAATAAAAAATATATCTTGGATGTCTTTTCACGTCATCATCATACAGGATTTTTTATTTCTAAATAATATGGTATTCTACAAAATATTTTGTCATTCCTATATTGGAAGTGGTTTCAAAATTTGGGACAATTATTAGCAATACTGCAATGGATATGCTTTAAACTTTCTGGAGCATAATGTCATTAAAATGGAATTACTTGATTACTTCTAATAGATGCTGACAAACTACCCTTTTTTGCCACATTGCTTTCAATAAGATGTTAGAATTATGCACTCCCATCAATAGAAAATGGGAATGTCAGTTTCTCCACATTCTCACCAATATTTGATGCCATCAGTCTTTCAACCTTGGCCAATTTGTGAGGCAGATTGCTGTTCTCTCACTGCTGTTAATCTGAAGTCTTTTCATGTATCGATTGATCATTTCTATTACTTTGGTGACATTCCCATTCGTACCATTTGACTATGGAATGTTTGTCTTCTTCTTAATGGATTTTGGATTTCTTTATATAGATAGTGATGCTTTATGTGTTGTAAATATGTTCCATTGACCTGTAATTTGTCTTTTAACTTTATGGTGTCATTTGCCATACATAGTTAAAAATTTTAAAGTAGGCCAGGTGTGGTGGCTCAAGCCTGTAATCCCAGCACTTTGGGAGGCCGAAGTGAGAGGATTGCCTTAGCCCAGGGATTTGAGACCAGCCTGGACAACTTGGTGAGACCTCATCTCTACAATAAATTAAAAAAAAAAAGTTAGCTGGGTGTGGTGGCACATTCCTGTAGCTTCAGCTACTTGGAAGGCTGAGGCAGAAGGATCATCTGAGCCCAGCAGGTTGAGTGCTACTACACTCCAGCCTGGGTAACAGAGTGAGACTCCAACACACACACACACACACACACACACACACACACACACACACACACACAAAGTAACCACCTCTGTTAGTCTTTTATGATTTCTGAGTTTCCTTTAATAAGAAGTTCTTCTCCACCATGTGAAAATAAAAACATTCTTCTCTATTATTTCTATTGTTTACAGTTATAGTCATTATGCTTAGTTCTTTAACTCTTGACCTAAAAATTAAAGAATGTAGTTTAAAGTATATCCAAGGTTCAGCTTGAAAACAACTTTTGTGCAATCTGCTTTTTTAAAAATTCATTATCATTTTTTAAAAGTTCACTTTAAAGTGTAAGTATGGTTTTCTAGGATGATAGACTAATAAAATTTGGGAGCCAGCTCAGACAGGCAAAGGCTACTGCTTTCTTCCTTGAAGCAGAATGAATAAATCTTATTACTCTGCTTTTAGGAAGGGACAATTTACTGGACTACAGGAAAAGAATTTTCAAAGGGAAAGGGAAGAATAATACCTATTTTTTGTATATCATTATCAGGGCTGTGAATAGTAGGGACCTAAGGCTCACATGCAATTACTTCATTTATCTTAGATCCTGGTTACTAAGCAGCTGCACAGAAAGAGATAACTTCCAGAGTAAGAGATGCCTGGGTTCAAATCCTAGGTTCAGTCATATGAGCCCTATGAGCTGGGCAAGTCATCTATTTCTCTGGGGCTTTTTAATTTATAAAATAGAGCTAACACCTGTCCTTACAGAGTGAAGTGAAGTGACTCAGATAAGTACCAGCACAGTGTCTGCCCCAACCCAAGAATCTGTTGTCTCCAATTCACCAGTGCTTCCTCAAACCCAACACAGCAACTCTGGAGGGAACCTGAAAGAGGTTGCACACTTTCTCAGAAAGCAAAGAATGTTCAACCTGCAGTTAATAGCAAAGGTTGGCGATGGCTGGGGCAGAAGCTCAAGAAAGAACAAAGAGAAAAAAAGGAGACTGGGCCTGGGATTTCTTTAAAAAAGAACTGAACTTTAAAAAGGACCGAAAGATCAGAAATTCAATAATGGAACTGACTTACTGTACAGTGATTTTCCTTTTTATTAGTCCTTGTAGCCTGGATTTGTTGGTGTGAACTGAATTTCACTTATAATTTGTATTGGCCACTTTGTGTCTCCGAGTGGGTCTGCATTAGCAAAGATAATTGCGGTCTGGATACATAGCTGAGACTTGCTAACACTTTCAAAGATAAATTAAATAAGTGAATGAAGCAAACAGCCCAATTAAAATATGCAAGCATCTCGAGCAGCCAACACTTCATTCAAATGGCAAGTAAGTACAGTTAAAGATCACTAGTCATTTGCAAAATGCAAATTAAAGTCATGATGAGATACCACTATACACCTATTAGAATGGCTAAAATTAAAAACCAAACACTGATAATCTCAAGTGCTGACAATGAAGCAGAACAACACTGTTGGTGGGAATGCAAAATGGTACAGCCTCTCTGGCAAACAGTTTGGCAGTTTCTTAGAAAGTTAAATATACACTTACCATGTGACTCAGAAATCCTACTCCTAGTATTTATCCTAGAGAAATGTAAACCTACGTTTGCATAACAATTTGTACACAAATATTTATAGCAACTCTATTCATCAGTATCAAAATATTGCATCAACCCAAATGTCCTTCAATGGTTGATGAATGGAGAAACTGTGGTTGTAAGTGATTTGAATATCACTTAGCAATAAAAAGGAACTTTGGATGTGAACCTCAAGTGTATTATGGGAAATGAAAGAGGCCAACCTGTAAAGCCTACATATAACATGATGTCATTTATATGACATTCTCACAAAGACAAAACTGTAACCCACTTTAAGATTCAAAACTTCCTTTGAATGAGTACAAAGTATTGGTCCAAGGTCAGTCCCCTTCTCCTTCCAACCAAAGAGCAGGCCTTTGAAACTCCTTCAAATGCATATAAGAAGAAAACAAAACAAATGAACCCTCTTCTTCTGTTTGTGTTTTTAATGGAGCAATTTCATCATCATCTACTAGTTACCGTTTTCCCATAGAAAGAATATTTCCTATACTTGCAGCAGAGAATCCCACAAAACAAAAACAATAACAATAACAAAAACTACTTGTGGCTGGTCACCCAACTCTGATCTCCACCTTCTTATTTGGAGCTACCAAAAGAAAGTCTGATCACCAGTAGCAAGCTGGTTGCCAGAGCCTTTGATTTTTTTAGCATCAGCTCAGCTACCACCATGATATATCCTCTCCTTCCCTCATCCTCCCAGTCCCTATTTTTATGTATTTATTTTGGGGGGAACAAATTGTCTTTAACCCTTGAACCCAATTTGAAGGCAATGGAAATAATTAAGACTGACATTTCTAGGGTTAAACGTCAAGTAGGAGAAAGAGCTGAAAAAGGAAATTCCCCAGCTTCTTAGTAATGAAAAGCTGAGGGTATACCTTCTGTGGCTGTCTGTGAGATGCTTTCACATCCATGTGTCAAGGGTTTTTCAAACTGACAACTTGCAAATTTGAAATACAAAAATGCCCAAAGCGATATTTTAGTGGCTCAGGGAAACTCTTGTGTGGGAAAAAGAATTCTAAAGTGAAACGTCTCTTGAAATCACACAGGGCCTGACCACGATACTCTAATTATGCTAATTGCTTCAATGCCCTTGCTTTATTTATGCTGAGCAGCTAAGATAAATAAAGGAAAATTGCTTTGGATCTAACTGTATTCATATCAGAATGCAAACTAGCCTGTGTTTGTTATGTGATTGCTGATCTGTTTACACTAAATTCTGCAGGTAATTGCAGTTTTGATTGCACATTTATTTCTAGCTGCACAGGTCCCAGGACTAGGTCTGTCTGTTTTTATAATTAAACCGTTTTGTAATATCTAAACTCACTAAAGAGCAAAATGATGCTTTAAGAATTTACATATTTTATGCATTAAATATAATGCTTTGGTGAACGGTGACAAAAAAGGAAAAAAGTATGTTTACCACTAAAAAAAATTGGACAGCATGTCTGGATTTGAAGAAATTTGAGACATCTGTTCCAAGGCCTGTTCACCGAATGGGACAGATGCCTGGCGCATCCCTGGAATCTGTTCTTCAACACATAGTTTTTGAACTTTCAGTTGCAACTTTCATATTAGTAAAATATGTTAATAGAACATGCTGCCACTTGGTGATTCCTAAGACAATGGGATAATATTTTATTCCCCAATGAAATGACTGTATCTCTGTACCTTGTTCAGAAGCTGAAACTTCATCGAGTTGACATGGTCTTTGTTTTCTGTTCTAGACCAATCTTCTGGGGATGTTCACTGTGTTCACTTTTCTTAACTTAGAACTCAGTTTTGATTTCAGCTTCTTTTGGATTCTATCCACAGCCAACATACTTAAGGAAATACACACACACACACACACACACACACACACACACACACACACGAAAAAATATCTTTCTTTTCTCTTTAGGCTGCCCATTACTTTAACATTACAAAGGAAAAACATTTGATCATGTCACTACTACAAATGTAGGATGGTGTCACTTCTGTATTGCTTCTTCATCTATCATCAAATTCTGAAACAGTAATTTAGACTGCCCTATTTAATGAAAAAGTTAATATCAGTCTATACAGACTAGCCCGCAAAGCTTCTTAACCTAGATTCTACTCATGAAAAATCCAGTTATGAGATTATTTTGTTTAAAATACCCTGAGGTATTTTCTCAATAAATATGGGCTACTTTTAGCACCCTGATGGCATCTTTAGCTATCTTCCTTCCATAGGGAAGATGAAAGACTTTGAGAAACTGTTAAGACACTCAAAGTACCTTGAGTAAACTAAGCTACCTTGAGAAAAGAATAATTTTCTTAACATCAGCAGAAGACTATCATGACACCATAGATAGTGGGATGAACCATGGCCACTGAAAACCCTCTAAAATCCTGCATAATTTCAAAAGAACACTTAAACAAGCATTAATGTAATCATATTTTTACCTTCTAAGGCTGCGTTGCATTAAGTGGAGATTTGGGGAAATTGGATAGGAGAAATCTGAAGTCAGACAGCTTTGGGTTTGAATGTAGGATGCCTCATATCAGCTACATGAACTTAGAAAAACTAATAGAAAAATTATTTAGCTTCTCTGATCCACAGATTCTTCAGGACCTTCACAAAGTTGTTGTAAAAATTAAATGGAGGCAACCCCTTTGGGTTCTCTTCCACTGTGGGAGCTTTTCTGTCCTCTCAATAAATCCTGCTTTCAAAAAAAAAAAGGAATTAAATGGTGTGCCTATTCTGTAAGGCATGTGGCACTCAATAATTACCTGTTGTTGTGATAGTACAAGAAGTTAAGAATCCTCATAAGTCTTCTAGTGACATCAATCACCACACTGGTCTGTGGAAGCTGCCCCATTGTTATGGGACACACTGGCACTGTAACCTACTACCTCCCTTGCTTGTCCACTGAGTAAATGCAGACACTGGGATGAGGCTGGGGTCAGATGCATATTTGCTGATGAAAGCACAAAGGATTTATCAGAAGCCTTCCTTAGAAAAAATAGCTGTTTCTACTTTGCATCCTCTAAATATGCAGACACATTAGTTCTATTCCTCCCTCCTCTATGCCATGTCCCTACTTGATCATAGTCTATTGCTGCATTTATCACCCTTCGCAGAATTATTAATTAATGTTTCCATATTTCCCACTAGACTGTGAGCGCCCTTCAGGCAGGGGTGCTGTCTTCTCCTCCTTCTCCTCAGAGCATAGCATGAGGCTTCTCACACAGCAGTGGCCCACAAAGTGAATAAGTGAATACGGCATGCATGCGTAGCACGGTTGCAAAGTTTGGGCTTTGAAGTCAGGCAGATCTGGCTTGAATCTCAGCTGGGTGGGCACATTAAACTCTCTGAGTCACAATTCCTTCTTTACCGCCCACCCCATAAGATAATCAGGGTAATCCTTTACTTTGCAGGAATAGTATGAAGAATAAATGCCTGACCCATAATAGAAAATTTTTATCTTGAAGGGAAAAATCCCATTGAAGATAATGTAGAGAACAAAGAAAATAAGACATTGTTTATTAATAAAAAAGGTGTGGCAGGTTGGCATGTTTTAGGGCCAGGACATTAGCTTGCTATACTCAGGACGAGAAGAAAATCCCTAGATTCCTGTGGTTTCTATTGAAACAGCCACAGTGCCACATTTTCACCACTCTGGGCAGGCAGATCAGGATGCAACATCTAAAAGTCCCTTAATATCTAGCATTGTTTAAAAGGAAGTTCTCGTCAATATCTGTCTGGGGATGGGGGGCACACCTCATCAACAAGGGTACCTGCACAATGCATACTTGTATACCTAACCCTTAACTGTACCCCACAATTTTAAAATAAAAAATATGTATTAAAAAATAAAAAAACAAAAATAAATAATAGGAAGCTCCCAATACTTGTCCAGCTAGGAAATAGAATTTCCATGTTTCAAATACGTTCTCCTGGAACAAGACAAGGATGTCCATTCTCACTACTTCTATTCAACATAGTACTGGAAGTCCTACCTAGAGCAATCAAACCACAGGAAGAAATAAAAGGCATCCATAAAAGAGGAAGTCAAATGATTTCTCTTCACAGGCTATATGATTCTATACATAGCAGATCCTAAAGATTTTGCCAAAAGAATCTGCCAAAAGACTCTTTGACTGGATAAACGACTTCAGTAAAGTTCCAGGATACAAAAGCAATGTTCAAAAATCAGTAACATTTCTATATGCCAATAATGTTCAGCTGAGAAGCAAATTTTAAGAACACAATTCCATTTACAATAGACACAAAAATTAATATATCTAGGAATACATCTAACCAAGGGGGTAAAAGATCTATAGAAGGAGATTTCTACAAAACAATGATGAAAGAAACCATAGATGACACAAATGGAAAACCATTCCATGCTCATGGATTGGAAAAATCAATATTGTTAAAATGTCCATACTGCTCAAAGCAATCTACAAATCTACAGAATCAACAGAATTCCTATCAAAGTATCACTACCAGTTTTCACAGAATTAGAAAGAAAAAAAACCCTAAAATTTACATGGAGCAACAAAAAAGCCTGAATAGTCAAAGCAATCCTAAGCAAAAAGAACAAAGCCAGAGGCATCACAGTAACTAACTGCAAACTTTACTACAAGGCTACAGTAACCAGAACAGTGTGATGCTGGTACAAAAATAGACATACAGACCAGAACAGAGAACCCAGAAATGAAGCTGCACACCTACAGCAAACTGGTCTTCAATGAAGTTGACAAAAATACACAATGAGGAAAGGACACCCTATTCAATAAATGGTCCTGGGGAAACTGGCTAACTGTATGCCGAGGAATGAAGTTGGACCCCTACCTACCTCTCACCATATAAAAAAATTAACTCGAGATGGATTAAAGATTTAGATGGGCCAGGCTCAATGGCTCTGCCTGTAATCCCAGCACTTTGGGAGGCTGAGGCGAGTGGATTGCCTGAGCCCACAGGTTCGAGACCAGCCCAGGCAAGTTGGCAAGACCTTGTCTCTGCAATAAGATGAAAAAAGAAAAAGAAAAAATTAGCTGGGCGTGGTAGCGTGCCCCTGTAGTTCCGGCTACTTGGAAGGCTGAGGTGGAAGGATGGCCAGAGCCCAGCAGGGCCATGCTGGGGTGGCCGTGAGCATGCCACTGCACTCCAGCTGGGGTGATAGAATGAGACTCCAACTCAAAAAAGAAAAAATCCTCAGATGAAAACCTAGGAAATACTCTTTTGGTCATTGGTCTAGGCAAAAAGTTTATGGCTAAGTCCTCAAAAGCAAACACAACAAAAACAAAAATTGACAACTGGGACTTCATTAAACTAAAGAGCTCCTACATAGCAAAAGAAACCATCAGTAGAGTAAACATACAACATATAGAATGGGAGAAAATATTTTCAAACTATGCATTTGACAAATAACTAATATTCAGAACTATAAGAAACTTAAACAAATCAAGAAGAAAAAATCAAATAACCCCCATTAAAAATTGGCAAAAGACAATAAACAGATATTTTTTAAAGAAGATATACAATCAGCCAACAAATGTATCAAAAATGCTCAATATCCCTAATCACCAGAGAATTACAAACAAAAATCACAATGAGATACCATCTCACACCAGTCAGAATGGCTATTACTAAAAGTCGAAAATTAACAGATATTAGTGAGATTGCAGAGAAAAGGGAATGCTTATACACTGTGAGTGAGAATGTAAATTAACTCAGGCCTTGTGGAAAGCAGGTTGGAGATTTCGCAAATAACTAAAAATAGAATTATCATTTGATCCAGCAATCCTGTTAGTGGGTATATACCCAAAAGAAAATGAATAGTTCTACTAAAAATATATTTGTGGTTGTATGTTTATAATAGCACTACTCACAATAGCAAAGACATGGAATTAACCTAGGTGCTCATCAGTGGTGGACTCAGATAAAGAAAATGTGGTACATATACACCAGGGCATACTATGCAGCCATAAAAAAGAATGAAATCATATACTTCACAACAGTGTGGATGCAGTTGGAGTCCATTATCCTAAGTGAATCAATGCATGTTCTCACTCATTAGTGGGAGTGAAACACTGGGTACAGGTAGACATAAAGAACAAGAGACACCGGGACTCCTAAATGAGGAAGGGAGGGTGAGCGGAAAGGGTTTAAAAACTACCTTTTAGGTGTTTTATTCACTACCTGGGTGATGGGATCAAGAGAGGCCCAAACCTCAGCATCATGTAATGTACCCACGTAACAAACCTGTTCATGTACCCCTGAATCCAAAAGAAAAACAAACAAAAACTGCACCTATCCCTTGGTAACCAGTTAATCAATGACTAAGAAAGCAGACTACTGTGGGATCCATTCTTTCTATTTCATATATAAATCCTGACTTTTGTATGAGATGTGAACATGCATTTATTATCTCAACAATTCAAATCTTTTCAGTAATAAGTCACTCAGTGAGAATGTATTTGTGTATGTGCCCATAAACCCATACATAGAAAGAGATGATGCTTTCGCCAGAAGAAATCATGTGACAACTCTGAGTAAAATGACCACATTTCTGAGAAACAGAGAAAACATCTTGACTCATTTTGTCATAGGAATCTGTTCGACAGAACTGAGGCATCAACAAGCAAATTGTACAGTTGTGCTGGTCAACACTTTTGTCCTAGGACAATAATCCTGGTTGGGGGCTCTTTCTCTGACTGGCACCACAAGTTAGTTGGTTACAGATTACAGGACAGAGCTGAAAAGGGATTCATTTCCACACCCTGCCCACTTGGAGAATGTCTGGAGTTCAACCACTGAAAATTGCTTTGCCCCAAGCTACTAGGAAGGACAGGAATAGATTAAGAAGAGGAAAGTCATGAATGGGGAAGAGGGAATGCTGTCTAAAAACTGGTAGCCAATGGAAGCAAGTAGATAAGGCTCCTCTGTATCCATATAAAACTGGAAAGGCATCGCTCTATTGAATGCTGGTATTCAAGAAATGAGGGTCGTTTCAGCTTCCTAAGAACAAGGATGCCATCTATTCCTCCTCTTGGCGTCTTTGCATACTAGGTGCTGAGTACTCATTGGATGACTAGAATACTTGGAAGGACTTTGCTTTCATAGCAGAAATGAATGCACATTAGGTTGTGTCAGTGAAGTAACTTCATTAACACAATGAGGTCTAAAGGGCTGGGTAACCCTCCCATTGCCTGGCCTTAATGATGTGCCGCCTCAGCTGCTCTTTATCCTGAACTATTTGCCTGGCTCTGCCAAGGCCAAATTCTGACCTGGCTCCCTTAGGTGAGAGCTACTAAATTACTGAGCCTCTGAAACAAAGCTATTTCCTATACTGCATGTGCAGGATACCTTAATATATATTCAGTAACTACTAGTTTGATTTTTTTTTCCCCCTGATCTCATTGCCACCTCTCCATATATTGAACCCCAGGATCTTATTCACTGATCCCCTATGACTAACAAGCTGTTTAACTCACCAATGGTTTCCTTCATTATTTTACAGGATCAGCCTGAAAGAGCTCAGTATACATACTGAAATGTCTTTTACACAGGCGGGATACTCTTTACTGTAATTATAGCCATGCCCTGTTACAACAACATTTAAAAATCTGCCCAATAAGTTTTTCCTCTACTACACACACACACACACACACACACACACACACACACACACACACACACACACTTCAACAACAACAACAACAACAAAAACAACAACAGCAAAGTCTGTATAATGTAAAAAAGATTTTATGGGAAAAAAGAAAGAGTAAAATTTATACAGCTGAATTATAATAAAATAAAATCATTTATATTGAAAGTTACCATTTCATGGGTGAAGTAATGCATTCTGGGTACTCCATTAAATTCAAAGGCTGGAATACTGGTATGACTACAACAAGGAGAATTATGTCAAACTGTGTCTGCAATTTGTTGATGATTATTTAAATCCTTTGTAATCTTTTCAGATTTTTTCTTTTTTTCATTTCATCTTGTATTTTTCCTTCCCCCCCACCTTAACTTTCTTTCTGTTTCATCTTTGTCTCTTCTCATTTCTTTTTGTTTTGGTTTTATTTCCTTATTTCCTCTTTTGTAATTTCCCATTTCTCCCTCTATTTTCTTCATCAGATAGCTAAAAAGAAAAAAAAATGTTTCCTGGTTCCTTAATCACACCCTTGCTCCAATGTCACATTCAAAATTTATACTTATTTATGTGCTAGTGGTCAATAATTTAGTTAGATATTTTAAAAACAACCTCTCTCCATGAACAGGCTTTATGTGCCCTACCATTTGAAGACTTCTCAAAGCTTCTCCCATTTTGATAAAGATGCCCATCCCTAGATTTCAGAAGGTCACAAATGGTATAGGATAAATTCTTCTTTGAATGACTTAAAGACACAGCATATAGAACAAAGCTCACAGAAATAAATGAATTATCCTGAAATTATCCCTTTTCTCTGGAGCCTACCACTGAGCTCTGACATTGTAGGTGGGAAGAACTAAACTGAAACAAACTAAACCTTCTGATTACAGTGGCATCATTACTGAGAATTCTGAATGCTTATTAAAAACTACTCTTTATCTAAAGTAAGTTCTCAAGATGTAAGAACGAAATCAGGTCCATTCAAGCGTTATCTAGCAATAATTATAGGGCATAACGATTTCAAATATTTAACTTACTTGTATAACTTCTGGTTTTGTTCCCATGCTAAGATATAAAATTATAAAATGTCCACATTCTAGGCCCCTGACCACATAATCTTTGAGATTCTCATGATCTTTTAGAAGGGATAATGGAATGACTCTTAAAGTTTAATGTTAGAATATCTATCCTTTTTTAGGACTTTTTTTTTCTACATCATGAATAGTACATTTAGTGAAAAAACATTTACTATGCCTTTCTGAGATTAGTCAGTCATTTGGTAAATAGATACTGTCATGGGTTGAATTGTGTTCTCTCTCAAATTAATATATTGAAGTACCAATCCCCATTACCTCAGAATGTGACCTTATTTGAAAAGAGGGACATTGTAGATGATGAAGTTAAGATGGAGTTATTAATTTGGCCCATAATCTTATGTGACTAGTGTCCCTATAAAAAGGGGACATTTGGACAGAGACAGATACATACAAACAGGGAAAATGCCACATGAAGATGAAGGCAGGAGTTGGGATGATGTATCTACAAGCAAAGGTATGCCAAGGATTGCCAGTGAATCACAAGAAGCTAAGAGTAAGGCATGGAACAGAGCTGCCCTCACATCCCTCAGAAGGAATCAAGCCTGCCAACACCTTGATCTCAGACTCTCAACCTCTAGAACTATGAGACAGGAAATTTCTGTTGTGTAAGCCATCTGTTTGTGATATTTTGTCATTGCAAACCTAGACAGATTTTATCTTTCTATTAAAGGAAGACCATGGTGTAGCAAGGATAGAACTTTGAAGTCATGTAGACCGAGTCTGAATCTAGGTTCTGCTGATTACTGATTATTTAGGGCAAGTAAGTATTTGAATACCAATTCCTCTTTTTTAAAAAATGAAGATATGATGTTTAATAGGTTGTCATGAACATTACCATTTACCCAACTTTTGAGTGCCTACAATATATATGCACTTTGGGGGTTTTGTTTTGAGTCACCCAGGCTGGAGTACAGTGGCATGATCATTATAATGACCATGGTAGCCTCAACCTCCTGGGCCCAGATGATCCTTCCATCACACTCAGCTATGTATGTATGTATGTATGTATGTATGTATGTATGTATGTATGTATTTATAGAGACAAGTTTTTGCTGTGTTGTCCAGGCTGGTCTCGACTCCCAGGCTCAAGCAATCTGCCCGCTTCAGCCTCCCAAAGTACTGGGATTATAGGTATGATATTTATGGACTTTTCGAAGGTGCTAGGATAAGGTGGTGAATCAAACAGATCTAGTGCCCTGGTGAATCTGCTTTCTGCACTGGGATCTGTTTTATGAGGACGCAGTAACATTCATTAACCTGGCACTCAAGGTCTTCCATAACATTTCTTTCTCTTACCTAAAGGTATAAGTCTGTTGTGGCCCCAGATCTATAAGGCAGGCCCATCATGAGTCAATGGCAGGCACTGATCTGCTCCTCCATAGCAAGCATTTATTTCACTGGACTCTCCTTGGCCAGGGTCTTTTATAATATCCAAGGTTTCCCATTTTTCTCCAGTAATATGAGGCCAGATACAAATTAGATTACTCTCTATTTCCCATAACTATCCCCAAGATTTTTGGTCCCCATGCCTCGAGTCATGCTGTTTTCTCTTTCAACCTTCCTCTACCACTACAACTATCATAATCATAGCAGTCCCATCAGTTCTATTTCTGATGTATTTCTGAACTCCAATAGGAACCTTCTTCCTCTGAATCCCTAAAGCACAACATCTATAGCACATGTGCTTTAGTCTGCCTTAACCTACTTATTGTTGTATTTGTCTTCTCTCTCCTACTAGATTGTAACTCCCTTGAGGGTAGGGTCTTTGTCTACCTTAGAGTGCTGAGAAGAGTGGGCAACGCAGAATGTGGGTGTAATTAAGTTGTCATACAGCTCATGCCTATAAGGACATTCTAAGAAAGTGACAAAGTTAAGACAGAAATATCAGACATAGTTAGTAAACACAAGAATTATATATATCCACATTACATGTGGATATAAAACATTCAGATAAAAAATAAGAGAGGAGTATATACCAATTAACCTCTCTTTCCTTTTCTCCACACAGCCATCACTACTCATTTATTGTTTATCACAGCACTAACATATGTGTGAGAAAAGCATTTTCCTTGACTTTCTTAACGTACATAGTGATAACACATGTAAAGCAAAGGGGTAGGTGGGATATAGACCATAAAAATGGCGAATGCGCGTTTTCTCCTCAGATTTGCTATAAAATACAATGAACACATCTTTTGAAAATATGCGTTTTCTTGTCCCCAAAGTCTTTGTCTAAAAAATTGGGGTACTGTTTCTTACCTTGATCGTATTTCCAAGATCAGAAAATGAATTTGTTATGCCCTCCTCAGTACATGGTGATAGTTAAGAGTAGAGTTGCTTTTTATTATTTTGCTATAATATAGAGAAGGTTGTCTCAAAATACTCCTGCTATGCTGCTACAGTTATTTGGAGAGGAACATTTCTCACGCACAGGGATGCAACAACATCACTGCATCAAATTGAAGGTGAACTCTGCAACGTGGCTATGGCACTTCAAATAACATAGGCCATCAGGAGAAGACTTTTTTCAAAAGACAAGAAATAAGGATTCCAGTCCAGTATTTCTAATTACTTTTACTGGTCATCTGAAATATGATGATATTTCATCCCCTTAAATGATATCACGTGTCACATCAATTTCTGAAGAAATTGTCCTCTAAACAATTTTGTCTGCCCATACGTTTATGGATTTTTACCACAAGGTTATGTCAAATATGAGCACTTAATTCAGAGCAAACACTTTGTGCGTGTGTGTTTTTAAAGGCTTCTAAACCATATTAAATTTTCATTCATATAGGTACACAGAGACACATATTAAATAAACCTTCTACAAGAGTAACCCGTCCAGAAATGCAACAAGAGACTTCCAAAGGGCCGAATTTATCACAAATTAATCAAATAGGTAAGATGGATCATAATGGATATTCCAGCCAATGTAAACCAAGAGGAAAAAAAAAAGAAAAAGAAAGCACCAGCAGCAAGTCAAGAGCCAAATGTTTCTGTTTTGATTTATTTAGCATTTCCGAGATGTTTTTTCTGTGGGGAACAATATGCAAGGCATTGGAAATTCAGAAGGCACATCTTTTGTGTACCATAAAAATGTGCTGCTAACCTACAATACCCTTATAGAAACACAATTCAATAAGAAACTCAGTTGGGAAGATGTCTCAATAGAACAACATGAAAAAAATGGTCAATACAAGAATGATTTACTTTACTTTTACAAGGGATTTTGATGCCGCGAATAGAAATGCCTTTGGAACTTATAAAATAAAATCCAGATAAACAGAGAGTCACATTTTTAATTCTTACACATCTCTAATGTGCTTCTTTTTTTTTTTTTTTTTTAAAGCAGATCATCTCTCCAAATCATCACTTCTATCAAGCCTATCGCTTGAGCAGTGTTACAGCACCGAGCCCTCAGGGCAAAGATAAGTCTTCACCATTGTCACACGTAGCACACACATATTCAGCCATATCATGCTGAATGGGAATACAGTACTTTGTAGAAACAGAACTGATTCCTGCAGAATATCCAGAGATACTTATCAAGCTGTTAAAGGAGACATCAGTCTTTTGTCTGTATTGCCCTTGACACATCCTCAAGGAAAGTATCTAGAAATTCTTTGTCTTCTGAAGAACCCTCAGACCTCTTAGGTCTAATGTAGGTTAAGTGCCCCGCAAATCTCCCTAGAATAAAAAAGCACCTTGAAAACTATAGTCTGACTTACTAGATACAAATATAATGAAAGTACTAATTCATAAGATCCTGTTATTGGAAGGAAAAGGCAGTAAAATGCAGAAGCCTTAGACAATATTGGTCTTGCACAGGGAAAAGCTGGAATTCTACCCTAAAATTTATCAGATACAACAATAACCTCTAAAAATCTAACAAGGGTAAAATGTATAAAGGTAAATTACCACATTATCATCCAATTATCATTGCTTGTTTTGTCAAGGGTAAATGACTATCTCGCAGCATTCAGCGTTTGCTTATTGATTAATGCGTACAGTACCCGGCACCTCTGTGCGCGGCAGCCTCGTTTGCCTCCCACTCAATAGCTGCGTGGATACTGACCATTTTATTACACGTTGCAGCCTGTATAGAACTCTCCTTGCCTATTTTAGAGGCATTAAGTGAGAAACGGATAAATTATGAGAGATTACTGGGCACCACAAAAGAAATAATTGTGTTGCTTTTATTCCTGAAAATACAGAAAAATCACTGTGTTTAACTGTTGTCATAATTGAAATTTGATTCAATTCACAAACTCAAAACGGCACTTATCGCTTCCTCATATCTCCTGCCCATTTCATTCTCAACGACATCATCTGACAGAACTTTACACAAATCTCTTAAGGATAAACATTTCCAGTTTCACTTTTTTTCTTCCCACAGATAAATCACAGTAAATGCAGGATTCTTATTTCATCGCAGATTGTACAAAATAAAACAACCCCCCCTCAGCAGATTAAACAAAACAACCAACCTCAGATAGTAAAGAGGCACACACAACGTCTGAGATTAATAGACCCTATTTTGTCTCCAAGCGCTTTCTTGGCATAAACAATGCATAAGGGTCACCTCGTCCACCCCTGAAATGTAGACTCCTCCCTCACTCCCAGGGAGGCACAGAAACTGTATAACTCAGAGAAACTCTCACTCATTCTTGAGGGCAAGGGGAAGTGACTTTTTTTATGGTCATGGTTCGACTCTGACCCAATCTCTTCCAAATCTTCTAAAAGCTAAAATGGAATAAAACAACTATCCCAGAACCTCTCTGGGTTCAGCAGATCAATCAACTCATTCAACCAGAAGTAGGGAAAAGATGCGGAAAAAGAGAAAGCAGATCTGACTGGAGCTCCACCACTTCATTCATTCTGTATTCTCCCTGGCAGTCTAGACATGACCAAGATACGCTAAGACTCTGAGCTGTGGGGGTGAGATTTGCCTCTAACTTAGAATTAGACATCCCAAGGAGGTAACTGTTCAGCTCAGTGGAGGTACTTAGGGTCACTGGATGGAGGAACATTAACATTATCCAGATTCAAAACTAATGTGGGTGTTATTTATTTATTTATTTATTTTGGGGTTGGGGTCTCAGTCTGCCACCAGGGCTGGAGTACAGTGAAATGATCATGGTTCACCATGGCCGTGACCTCCTGGGCTCAGGCGATCTTCCTGCCTCAGCCTCCCAAGTAGCTGGAACTATACAAAAAATTATTTGTAGAGACAAGGCCTCACTATGTTGGCCAGGCTAGTCTTGAACTCCTGGGCCCAAGCAATCCTTCTGCCTTGACCTCCCAAAGTGCTGAGATTACAGGAGTAAGCCACCATGTCTGGTCTGTGTTTATTTTTCAATGTATAGAAGCTAAAAGGGATGACTAGGAACTCAAATGTATATTATATTTGTGAGGAACATGGGATATGGCATCATTCCAATCAACTTTGCAGGTACTTTTTATTTTAAGTACCTTATATCTCATTTAATCCGCCAATATTTTACAAGGCATGTATTTGTAATACTATTGCCATTTTACAAACAAGCACGTTGAGGTTTAAAGAATTTAGTTGCTGGGCTCGGTGGCTCAGCCTGTAATCCCGCACTTTGGGAGGCCGAGGTGAGTGGATTGCCTGAACCCACGGGGTCGAGACCCACCTAGGCAACTTGGCGAGACCTCATCTCTACAATAAATCAAAAAATTAGCCGGGCATGGTAGCGCGTGCCTACTATTTCGGCTACTTGGAAGGCTGTGGTGGAAGAATTGCCGGAGCCCAGCAGGTTGAGGCTGCGGTGCCCGGGAGCAGCCACTGCACTCCAGTCTGGGCAACAGAGTGAGACTCCAACTCAAAAAAAAAAAAAAGAATTTAGTTGTCTCACATTATACAAATAATATATGACAAAGACTGAATTGGCACCCAGGTGGCTCTGACTTCAAATCCATACTAGGTCCATCTCCTGTTCTACCCATGAGTGAAGTCTGGGGAAGCTGATAGAACTTAGAATTACTTCTTGAACCACTGGAAGGCAGGCAGCAAATGTTTTAATGCAATGAAAGCATACACGTGGCAGACACCCCAAAAAATGAGGCGGGAAGGAGAGGGGAAGCTGGAGAAAAAAAGAGGGGAAAAGACCAACCAAAGCTCAGAGAAGGCACAGGAGTTCTGAGATGGCAGACTCGGATACTGAGGTTGAGACGTCTGATGAGAAGGATCAAAAAGGAAACTAGCATAAAAGGACGGTAAAATCAAAGGATGCCAGTGAGACTATTTAAGCTGATAAATCTGAGCTAAGAGAACTGGGTAACTAGAAACTGTAACTTGTGAGACACTTAAACTCTGTTCTTTAAATTTTTTTGTCTGTGTCCAGTGTTACCTGTAGAAAGTGTTGTGTCTATCAAATGAATACAGGAGTGGTATAGGAAGGGAATTCGAGTCTACCAGGTTGAAACCAAGAGGGTGTAAGGTATTTATTCACTCACTCATTAATTCACTTCTTCATTCATTTCTTTGCTTATTAAAAAATGTTTACCACTGGGCTCAGTGGCTCAGCCTGTAATCCCACGCCTTTGGGAGGTTGAGGTGAGTGGATTGCCTGAACCCGCAGGTTCGAGACCCGCCTGGGCAGCGAGACCTCATCTCTACCATAAATCAAAAAATCAGCCGGGCGTAGTAGCGCATGCCTGTAATTCCGGCTACTTGGAAGGCTGAGGCGGAAGGCTCGCCGGAGCCCAGCAGGTCGAGTCTGTGGTGGCTGGGAGCAGCCACTGCACTCCAGTCTGGGCGACCGAGTGAGACTCCAACTCAAAAAAAAAAAATGTTTACCAAAAGTCTACTATTGACTGGACCCTGAAAATAATAACAAAGAAGACCAGGATACAGCTCCCGTCCTCCTGTTGATCCCACTATGGTTGAGTAGACAGACTACTATTCAATTCATGATTAGATCTAAGAAGGAAATATAATGGAACACTAAAAAGAGGCCCCAATTTTACTGGGGTAAGATTGGTCAGAGACTTGACTTGAGTCCTCAAGGGGAATGTCTTTCAGGTCAAGGAAATTTCAATTTTAGCAAAGCCATGGTGACACACACAAAATCCTCGATGTCTATACTATGTGGTGTGAGTGGAAAGAGAAAATGGATCTACTGCACAGTAATGAGGCATAGCAATAGAGCACACGGTTCTCTTTACCTTTCTCTCTTGGACTTAGAACCCTTGGTTGATCTCAAAGGAATGAAACAATAAGGGTAGGTCCAGCTCAAGGGTTGCCTTAATGCACACTTATACAAGCATTTCCAATTCTAATATCTGGCTCAATTATACAAGCACTTCCAATTCTAATATCTGGCTCAATTATTCACCCTGAAATCGAAAACCCTCTTTTCCTTGCCATCCAACTAAAGGAGCTAAATCCTATTTCCCACGCCCCATGATTTACCTTCCCTCTGATTGTTTACTCTGATTGTTTACTTCCAGGGTCTCTGTACCAATTTATGAGCATCTGAAAACCTCCCAACTCAGTAGGGCTCCCAGGTTGCCTGAGCTGCCTGCATCCTCTTAGCAGGCTTTTACTGAATATACAGCAAATTTAATTGGGATTTGATATGTCATGTCATGAAAGCATTCTTCAGCCATTTCATTTATTACTCTTCAAGTTAGTGATATCATCTTTTGCCATTAGTCAGGAATTGCTTCATCTGGTTTTAGCTTACAGTATCTGGCACGTAGTGGGTATCTGACAACTGCCTGGGGCTGGCAGGAGGGCACTTATATTGGTGTAGGGGGTGGTGTGCTGGGGAATGCCGAGGATCTGGAATCAGATTTGTTCTATACATTACACACCTACTGAGCACCTACTGCATCTCAGGTGCTGTGCTACCGGTGGGGGATGAAAAAGTCAATGGAAGATTAACAGTGTCTCTGTGTAACAAGGCCTGGGGGTGTGAGCCAGACAGGCAAATATATAAATATGTAAATATATAATGGGGTTTTAATATGGTAAATGTCCCAAGAGACCTAAGCACAAAGGAGTGAGGAGCTAGCAGGGCAGGATGAAGAAGCTATCAGAGGACTTTTCCTAAGTGAAATGGTGTCTGAGTTGATCCTTAAAGGAGAAGCTTTGCAGGTATAAGAGAAGAAACAGCATAAGCAAAGGGCCGAAAGCTAAAATAGCAAGATGCCCATGGAAAACTCCGGCCTACAGCTCAGCTACTATGTTGACAAGCAACTCCCTCAAACTCAGAGATTCCATAATTCCAGGATGTTGCAAAGGTCTAATGACATAATTCACATGGAAGTCCTGCTGTAAACTGTAAAGCACTCCACCAGTGTAATATATATCATGATTATCATTTCAGTATTTGTTTGGTGAGCAGGAAGTGGACTTCAGGGAATCTCTGAGGAATTGAGCCTGTTTGCCAGAGGTTGATGAGCCGTGCTTTAGGATAAGTGGGAAGACCCATTGGAAATTCAACTAAGATAAGCAAACTACAATCACCTGATTTAGAAGTTGAACAATATCATGTACATTAGCATGTTTGTGTTTACTCCCCAGAACCACTGTTGAACACAGGAAGTCAATAATGAATGCCTGATCCAAGAAGCCATGGCATTTTTTCCATCAACAATGCCACAATTGTTTAATATTTATTTGCTACTTCCTTTATATTCAGTACAACCAGTTCTTCCTTGTTGGTAGATGGTAAACTAATTTCATGCTGGGAAACCAAGACCTAGATACAGACTGCAGAGGGGTGAGTTTAGAGAATGGAGACTTTTTTTTCTCCCCAGCTGTTGATAACTTTGCCTGTGCATTCCCTATGCTCCTAAAACTCCAAAGGTAGGGCAGGGCAATTAGTAAGATTCCATCGAAATTCTTCATGCAAATTCTTAGCTTAATCATTGTCATCATCACAGCCACCACTACAATGTTTGACTAAGAGAGCTCACCATGTGCCAAGATCCACTTAATGGGCTTTGCATATATACAGATGTAATAAGCACAATAACTCCATGAAGTGCTTATCGCTATTAGCCCTACTTTAAGGATAAGGAACTGAAGCTTAGACGGGTTGTATAACTTGCCCAAGGGCAAGCAAGTAGCTATTAAATGGTAAAGCTGGGATCCAAAGCAAGATAGTCTGACTCTGGACTCCACTCTCTACACCTAGTTATATTTTCTTCCCACTGGGAAGAGCAGGTATAATCCATTTCACAGTATGTAGTTTTATCGGGAAGATGGGGAGTAGACAAGAGATCTTGTATACAGCAAGTGGTGGAAGAATGAGAACAGATCAAGTAATGAATACTTGTCTCCTTTTTAAATTCAAAAGCCTCCTTTGAACCCTTCCTTGAAAGAAAAGTTGGGGACCAAAGAGAGGCCCTAACTTTACCTGTACAATGACCATTTGTATGCTAACCCTGAATTGTATCCCACATCTTTAAAATAAAATAAAAAATAAATAGAAAAAAAAAAGGAAAGAGGGAGTAATTAACTGATTTTCTAATTCTCTCACCATCTATCTCACTTTATGATCTTAAGTTTAGTATCAGAGGAAAGTAAAACACATGGGCTCTGGAGAGAAAAGACTTGTGTTAATTCTAGCTCTGCCATTAACTGCTACAATCAGCTGTGTAAACTTAGGCAAGGGTGCTTGACCTCAGTTATCTTATCTGTAAAATGGACTTGATAAATACCAGTTAGGATACTTGGCAGAGATGCTTTGAAGGTTAAGAGCGTGGGTGTATTCTATCCGGTTTCAAAGAAAGTGTTAAATAAGGGTTAGCTACTATTATTATACAACTGTCTTTGTTTTTAGCACACACTAATGCATTCATGTCAGTTACTAAACAATAACATTCTTAATGTGCTATGCCAATCTTTGGGGACATGTGAATAAAGTACAAAGTTGTTTAAAAGCAGACAGAGAAAAAGGGATCATAAAGGTGTTAAGAGGAATAAGATCCACGAAGAGCAATAAATCCTGGGAAAGTTTCTAGAAGGACTTATAAGCAATGGGGCCCAGTGCAGCTGTGTGGTTAACTACAAGAGAATAAAACAAAAAAATATAACTATATGTGCCTTGAGTTGGAAGAACTGTCTTATGCAGGGATCAGCAAATTTTTCTGCAAAGGGCCAAATAGCAAATATTTTAGGCTTTGCTGATCATATGATCTGTCCAACTACTCAATTCTGTTGTTGTAGCATGAAAATGGCATAGACAATACTTAAACAAATGGGAGTGGCTGCATTCCAATAAAACTTTATTTGTAAAAACAGCCGGCAGGCTAGATTTGGCACGTGGGAGCTGTAGGTTATAGACCCTTTATCGAACAGAAGTCTCATTAATAACTGCCATTAGCAAGTGTTTGGTTTGGGAATGATTTTATATACATACACGCATATATATGGATGGATGTAAATATGCCCATTTAAAACAACCCTGATAATAATGCTATAGTTACTCATTTTTATTCCTTATACTTTCTTGAGTGAAAGGGAATGGGATTATATTGTAACTGGAATGCTTGGAGTCATACGTAGCCCTGGATATATCCTAGGGGCATGATGTGGGCATGGCAGTGACTATCCTGTGTGTTTGTGTATGTACACACACATGTGTATGTAACACCTGAATTAATACAAAAATAATTGATTTGAAATAATCAGAACTAAACTAAAAATAAAGAGACCTGAATCTATGTCACTGTTTAGCCACATAATCTTGGGAAAGTCCTAATCTCTGTAACTCAGTCTCCTCCTTATAAAACAGGAAGCCCCTTTTAGCCCAAAACATCTATGATTCTAAAATATGCTGCAAAAGGCTATTAATTGTTGGGTCCTTAATATATTCTAACAGTATTTCCTACAGATGATTTAGGAGACTGAATTGAGTCAACTAGAACTGTCATGATTTTAATTGAATTAAAAATGACTTTAATGGGTAATTTATCCAGTAGTTTATAATAATCATATAATTAAATAATCACAGATATGTCAGTTCAATCTTAAAGGTTCTATGATAGACTGACAAGTGTTTAGGACAAGGCACAATAAGATCTTTCTGTTATTTGACAGAGCTTTATTTCATGATACAATTTCTTTATTTCATGTTATAATTTCAAATTTAATTTGTTAAATTTTGTGGCACTTTCTTGATGAGATTAGATAAGATTAAATTATTTTTTACTTCTCAGGAGACTTTGCTTCCTAATCAATTTACTTATGCTTTTTAAAAAAAGAGAATATTTACCAAGGGAAGCAATGTAACTAATCTGGGCATCAGAATATTCTCAGTAAAGGTTACATAGCCAAATCAGTCTAATTGTGAAGCAGGTACAACTGGCATAGCCCTTATTTACAACTCAGATAACCTTACATGGCTGAGAGTCTAAAAACTTACAGTGAACACTGTTTATCTACTTGAGACAAACAGGAGGTTGGATTTAGAGACAAAGAGGTGAGGGGCAAGCAGACTGTCTATACACAGCTCCGTTGACAAGGCACTTCCTTATACCATGGGTTGCCTTTGTACACCTTCAGGCTGACCCGAAGCCCCTTGTTAATTCAATTCTAAGCATTTCCTGAGTAGAAGCAGACAATAATGCAGACATGGACAAAACTGTACTGCAATTGTGTGAGTGAAGTAATGTCCAATGGGGATTATGCTGAGACCACCAAACTCATTTCACTTGTGACCTAATCATATCTCAAACCGGCCCCCTGTGGATATGAATTTATTAGGATGAAGGATTCTTAAACGATTACTCATAAGCCTGGGGTACATGCTTTTTTATCAAGCCTGGGCATGTCAGACTTTTCCTCCAACTTGTCCTGCCCCCCAATCTTTCTTTCTTCCCCCACGGAAAAAGCACATCCATTGTGGCTAATAAAAAGAAAGAGTGACTTTCCAAAACAAGTCCTATAAAAATCCAAAGTGTAAGCTCTTTCTTTGTCAGACAACTGTGCAGCAAATCCTAGGAGCCAAGAAGAAAAACAACAACAACAAAAAACACTTGCCCACTCAGCTTAAATTTGTACTCAACCCTTCATTTATGAGAACATAATCCTTCTCACTCCCTTTGAAGGCAGCAGAGTCTAATGGAAACAGGATAGATTGGAAGGACGAAAAGACCTGATTTTTAATCCTGGCTTTACCACTTCTTAGCTGTGAGAACTTGGGCAAGTTACTTGACCTCCCTAAGCTGCAGTTCTATATTTGGAGGATGGTGATAATAGTACTTACTAATAACATTATTTAATTATGGAGCCAATACCTACTGTGAATATTCACAGGGCAGTTGTGACAATTAATAGAGAACAAATCATGGAAAGTGCTTAGCACAGTGTCTGGCACATAAGTACTTAATAAATAATCACCTTTATTATGCTGGGGTTGTTAGTCTGACCACCTTGTAACAAAACTCTAATTTGCTAGCAAGCGGGGTGCTGCAGATAATTCTGTGTCTAGTATTTACTATGTACTCATGAGAATCTGAGCAACCCGTTATAACTTCAGCTCATGAGTGTTAGAATGAAAAAAATATTTATTAATTTCATGTTAAACTAATGACAAATATACTTACCTAGTCCAGGTACTACATGGCTGGGTGACCTAAAACTCTTCTGCCAATGAGTAATGGGGCTAATTCCTCTTTTTCAAAGTTCTACCACTAAACCACTAAAGAAAAAAAGCAGTTGTGCTAGGGAAACTGTCTTTCTATCCATTGAATTCAAGTTGAGACTCCTCTGGGCTGGAGAAAGAGCATCAAAATTATAAACATACTGGGGTATACCAGTAAACTTCTTTTTCATAAGAACCTACCTTGAAATTTAATTTCCCAAATCTTTTAAAATCAGAAATAGCATTTAAAAAATATACAGTTATATAAGAATCACTAGACTGAATGTTTTCTCTCATAAGTAAAATAACTCTAACTCAGATTTTCTAAAGTTTAGTTTCATCTTTATAATTGTGTAAGAATATCGAAACAGCTACGTAGACAGTTCCACATATATAAGAAATAAACTCCTTGCCTAGCCACAGATGCTACAGAAAAATGCAGGCATGTTTGTGTCTGTCCTTGTCACAGAAAGAACCAGATGTTCTTCTACAAAGAGAGAAATACTTAGTACACACAGAGGCACACCAGAATGCAAACCCCACATCAAAATGCTGCTAGAGTTCATAACTCAAATTTCTTTATCCTGTAGCTGCTCAGGGACCCCATTAAATTGTTTTCCACAAATGCCATGAGGTTTGAACCATTTGTTACAACATTTGAGTCATTTATAAGATATTTTGATCCCACAAATCTGGAAGTAGCTGTCTAAAGTAAAATACATGACTAATGTCAGCTTCATCTTGTTTCAGATCAAAGCAGGGAACATTGTAGAGTCCTACAAAACTTTTCTCGGATGTTGAATGAATTTCTTCATCCCTGTGTGTTGGCAGGAAAACAACATGCTGTGTCATCAACTATACTGACCTCAATGGAAAAAAAGATGTGCTACAAATTTGATTTTTAAAGTATTTATAAACTCATTGATCCAGTTAGCTTGGATCCAAGACTGAAAATTAGTATGCTATTTAAAATGTTAGAAACAAACGCAAAGTAACATAAAATAGAAGACCAAAAGATTCAGTCCAGTTTAAGTCTGTGCTGTTCAACTACAGCAGAGGCATTCTTTCTATCACAATGGTAATGATACAAGCTAATAAAAAAAGTGAAAGTCCCATTCAAAAGTAGTTCCTCCATTTGGTGGTGCTAGTCAACTCATGCTGGGTGGGCCAGCAGCATCATAAACTGGCAGCCCTGCCAGCCAGACCTAAAGGAATCAGCATTTTTTAGAGACCCAGCAACTGGGTTTAAACAAACCCTCCAGGTGATTCTGATGCATGCTAATGTTTGAGAAGAACTAAAGTAGACTACTATAAAAGCAAAAATACCTGCTACCATAGTAAACACTCTATGGAAAAGACTCTTTTTATACAAGAGCAAGTCTTCTGCTACCAAAGCATGCTTCAATCTCTTTGTCCCTTTTTAAGATCAGGAGCTTCATTTATTTCCCCTAGCATTCTTGGAAGAGTTCACTGCCTACCAGTGAGCAGAATTCTGTTCATTTTAATCAAGTCTTTATCCATCACATTTTTTAATGCACAAGGAGTTGGTGGCTATCATCTGTCTAGTCACCGAAGATGACGCTGTAGCACACCTAAGAATCATGCCAAAAATGTCACCGGCACATATTTTGAAAGAGAGCTAGATTTTTGTGGTGGTGTATATTCTTTGATCTCTTTTTAAATGTGGACTTTATTGATTAAATTGCAATTTTTCTAAAACGGCTTGTAATTGAATTATCCAGTGGAACCTGCTGAAAGGGATCAAAAGTGATGGAAACAAAAATAGGAAGTTGTATAATTTATAATACAAGTGATTTGGTTGCTGAGGTTTTAATCAAATCAAACAGAGTCATAAAATAACAGGTGATTGAATTACATGGAAAGATAATGCATTTGGATTTGAAGACTCTGATGTCTCTTTGTAAAGTCTGTTGAATTCATGACTATGCCATCTGCCTCTCCCTTGGGAGATCTTGCTCTTAGGTGATTTCTCCCCACTCAGGGGACCTGAATGCTGTGTTGAAAACTTTCTTTTTGAAGAAAAATGACACAACATAAAAAACTCTGAAACTGGGACTTTCTGGCAAATTATCCACTCAGCACCTGCTGAAAAAAAACAAAAACAAAAGAACACAAAAACCCTCAGAATTATTGGAGGTACCCAGGTAAGAATGTGCTCAAGTAAGAGCCTGAAGCTCATTAAGGCCCCTCCAAACTTATGCCTAAGTGACCACAGATAAACATAAAAGAAAAAACAGAAAAGATCATTTAACATGAAGAGCATACAAACCAGCAATTGATTGCTCGAGGGAGCACCTTCTGCCTCACAATTTTGTAAATACCTTACTAATACTCTGACAAACCTACATCATGCATTGATGTTCACCTTAGAGGGACCTCAGAGGGACAGGTGGTCATTTTCCAGTAAGTCCAGGTTATATAAAGAGTCAATATAAGAAATTAGTGTTACAGGCACCAAACTGGAAAAGCTTAAAGTCTTCCAACATGCAGAAAATGCAAACTTTTCTTTTTTCATTCATGGCTTTCAGAAACAGACAATAGCATTATTAACACCTTATCCATGTACTATTTCGAGAAAATGAATTCCTTATGACATAATGCTTTTAGTCATGGTTGTGAGGAATTGCATGTCCTTTTCAAAGTTATTGTTGATACTTGGGCAAAGCCAGTTTTTTTGTTTTTTTTTTTTTTCTCCTGGGAACTGGAAGTGATTTAATTTATCACTCTAGGGAGAAGGAGGGAACTTTTGGCTACTGAACTTTCCAGACAACCTCTGAATCATAGTGGTGATTGTGAAAGCATTGGTGAGAAATAGAAACCTTGAATTCCTTTCCTGGGGTCTGGTTTTGATGGATGTGGAGGCCCCTAAAGGGTAGTGAGACAAGGTTTAAGCAAACACGTTTTAGGGCACAGATTTTGAAAATTGAGTACCGCTGTCCCACCTGCTGTGCTTCATTTCAGAATCCACAGCTGTCATTAGCAGAGAACAAACTGCTTTTCCAAGCACACACCACATCACCCTGCTCCAGCGAGCGCTGGAAATTGCAGAACTCTCATGGAGGAGCATGTCCTGAGAGCTCGCTCCCTTTGTCAGATCTTTCTGGTTTTTATTATCCTGGGGTGTGCTGGGGGAGGGCGAAGAAAAAGTGTGTGCACACATAGGTTCAGGATATAAACGCTTTGGAGAGCAGACTTTAGATTTGATGCTACGTTCCCAGTTTAAAAATAAATGTACAGGCCAACTCAGGAATCACAACTCTTTCTTTAAGCTGAATTTGCAACAAAAGAGACCCTAATGACACCCAGTCATTACCACAGTCTGATAGCGTCTTTGTATATAGGCTCTATCTCATGGACTTAGAGTCATAAGGACATTCCAGAAATCATGCCCTCATTTCACAGTTAAGGCAGCTCTCCCAACATTAGTTCAGTGATCTTGTGAGTCCACTGAAGACCAGTGAAGTGGACTTGCCATTCCGTCTTTCCAAGTACCTGTGAAATTAAATGAGGTCCAGATGAAGCCCCAATTCTTTCCTCTCTGACTGAGACTAATCTATACCCTCAGCCACCCCTGTCAGAATCTCCAGATCATGAAACTCACACAATTAAACACTTAATTAGACAATCGTTTTGTACATGAAGAGACTAGAAGAGAGTTGCAGAGGACAATGAGATTAAAACTGAGATCCAGGCCTTAATTTTGACAGTTGCCAAGCAGTTATTGGCTCAGGACAAGTCATTTAATACCTCTGGGGACTCAGTCTTTTCATCTGTAAAATGGAACAGATGAGGATGGGAAAGGCTAGACCAAATGTTTGCTCCAGTCTCTTACAGTTCCTACATTCTTTTCTTGCCCTTGAAATGTTTATACAGATGTGGAGAAATCAGATATTAACATGTAACAAGTTAAATAAAAAAAAAGAGTCACTAACATAAGATGATTTGTCAGAGGATAATACAAAACAATGTATGACCAAAAATTAATTATAATAATAAGATAATATAAGATAATAATGCTAATAATTCCACCCTTTTAAGACTTCTGAAACATTTTACTTATATATAGGTCGTGGTCTCAGTTAAAAAAAAAAAAGAAGGTCAAATAATCACCTTTCCTAAGAAGGACAAACAGCCCATCACACTCTCAGACAGTAAAATCCCTCTTAGAGGATGAACAGGGTCCCACCTTCTCATAAACAGAGGTCCCGTGGCAGAGAGCACAGGGCAGCTGAGAGCTCCGTTGGTTTGACAAGGGATGAATGCTCAGGGATGAGAGTGATGTTAAAGTCTGTTCAGAAAAACGCCTGTGGTTTTAGATTCTCACACTCACCCTGGTCCTCTGACCCCATCTAGATGTGAATGTTTTCTTCTGTCAGCGGCACCACAGTTAAGGGAAGCCTAGGAAATTGTGTGGGTCATGAAAACAATCAAACGCACCTTTAAAAAGATCATATACACTCTCAACGTGGGCAGTAAGAGTGCTACTTACTCTTACTCTCCCCTTCCTGGCGAGTCCCTCTGAGGATGAGAGAGGACCACAGCTACCAGTCTATCCTGTGGTCTGTGTGCACGTCAGCTTCCTGGATACTGAGAACTCGCCCCACAGTTATTTGCACTTTTCAGTGAAAGGAAGGCTACTTTCTGGAGTCTTGCATTTACACGGCATAAAACGTGTTCAATAAACTTGGTTTCAGCTGACTGTCCCTCCTGAAACTTATGTTTTCTTGCTTAGTATATATAACTCTATGCTCCTTTGTCGGCATCACTTTACCTGTTCACAGTTCTGGGGAAATCCAGGACTCACCTCTGCAGGCACTTGGTAACCCATCTGGAGGGGATGATTTGTCACGTAATTGTAAGAACAGATATGATTTTGTTCTGAATTATATAGCAAGCACTGTGTGCAGTTGGATCCCTCGGCCAAGCAAACTGCTTGTAAATTTTATTCTGCTCCTTTGGCTAGAAAGGTTTCTCTTCTGGTTTTGCCATAACATAGGAAACATGGAAACCTGAATACAGGCTGCTCCTTGCTGGAGGAACAATGGCAATATTATTTGCTATGGAGACTGGGAGGCTGAATGAAACCTTAGCAAACTTTTCCATGGAAAGCTGAATGTTCTCATGGAAGAGTCCCTTAGCGGCAACTTCAGTCTCTTAGGGTTTTGATGAGGGTAGGGAAAGTAAGGGAAGAGAGGCTTAGTAGTAAAAAAAAAAAAAATGACAGAGACCCCCCACACATCCACATATACCCACACCCTTGCTCACATCCACATTAATGATGGAAACCAACTACACATCAAAACCAGAAAAGTGTGTATGTCCACATGTGAGCATGCACGTGTGTGTATACCATGAACAAGGAAAGAGAAAGCATAGAAATCCAGACTCAAAACTAGAAACAAAAGAGAATTGCATTGTCACAGAAAAAGTAACTCTTGATATTTACTAGACAAAGGAGGTTAACAAGAAAATTTTGCAAAATAGAACTGGGTAATTGGAGTCCTGTAAAATTATACACAAATTCCATGTTCCATTGTTAGGGCATATGGGGAGAGACCCCCTCAACATCAAAATTGATTTATAAAAAATTGTGTATTATTCATAAATGTTCAAGCTACAGTCACCTTCAAAGTACTCTCTGTTTGATGCAATACACTTATCGAGATGCTTTATCCACTGCTCAAAACAGTTTTCAGTTCGTTAACTTTGATGCCTTTTAGTGCTTCTGCTGTTTGTTTCATCTCTTCTACATCGGCAAAACATCTCCCTTTGAGGGCATTTTTCATTCAGGGAAACACAGAAAAGTTGTCTGGGTGAATAGGGAGGGTGGGGCATGAGGGTCATGCCATTTTTGGTAAAAAATTGCTGAACACTTGCATGGTGTGGGCAGTTGCACTCATAAATCACTCATCATGAAATGGGCAAACACGTTGAAAGACTCTCCAAAAAATATTCACTGAAGCCCAATGCACCCTCTCACAACAATGCTTGCTGGTATGCTGATGCTGATGAGTTCCTAGAATACTTATATAGCAAGGTAAGTTTGTACTACAAAGGAGTTTGCCCTCCAAAAGATAATTTGGGGTTTTTTTTGGGGGGGGTCCTCCCTCATATAGTAGAATGAGGGAGAGTAAGCTAAGACTGAATCGAAATTCTATTAGAAAATGAAAATTTAAAAAGCCTCTTACTACTAGTTAGACAATAAAAAAAATAACCTGACTACACTTGGGAAGAAACAATTCAGAAAACAGAATAGGAGGAAGGAGTGGACATCTTTAGGATCAAAAAGACTAAAAATATTAAGCATTCTCCATTGGCCACAAATAAACAGACACATAATTCTCAATATTTACTCCAAAGCCCAGTTCAAATTCCCATATAAGATGGCAGTCTAAGTAATTTATTTCTATTTGATCATGAATAGGTATTACTAGAAATATAAGGGCAAACAAACAGCAGCAAATTCTATGACAAGATATTTTTTCTCTATTAACTAAATTCCAGTAACCAAAAAATTGCATTTGGGCTAACATTTCTAATACCCCAGAAATATTCTTACATCTTTAAGTTGGGTTGGGGAAAACTCAACACGCTTATTTAAATTCCACAAAATGAGCATCATAATCCATCTTAGGCCCATAGTATTTCATGTGCTGAGGTAGAGAGGGATCTTTTGTATAACTCCTCACAGAGGAACACACATTTTTTTTTTCCAGTCTGAGTTTATTGTTGATATCCTTTGGCCCGATGAGACTTTAAACGCTAACAGTTGGATTCAAAATGTTCAATGATTCAAAAGTTCACAACTGAATATGAAGAACTTTTCAAAGTCAAGAAGGAGCAAAGTAAGAACTTCTAGGATATAAATTTAAAAAAAAATAAGGACCATACAGTTCCTCCTTAATTGTAGGAAATTAGGAGACAGGCTGTCTTCCTATAGAGTAATCTACCAGACCTGAATTTAGATCACCTTGTGATATGCACAACGGGATAGTCAATATGTATTTGATGATTGCTATGATAATTGAGATAAAGGGTTAACTGGATCATAGCCTGTTACTTCTGGCTGCCTGATATTGTTTATAAATATATCCTTTAATCTTATCAATAAAAATTTGTAGATTTACTTGATGGAAGATAGCTTGTATGGAAAAATGTCTGACTATGATGTTGTAACCAGCATATTAGTTGTTAACATTTAGTGGAAAGTATTTGATAAAAACAAACAAAACAAAAACAGTCCTACATTTAAATGTGAAATATATAAGGAAGGAGTCTTCCTTTTAATATTTCCATCTAATCACTTAGACAATGTCTTTTATTTATATACGGGCATCACCACAAATTGCAGAAAGTCCTGTAGACTGCATTTATTCATTAAGCAAATATTGACTGAGCTCTGACTATATGCCAGGCTCTGTTCTAGGACTGGTAGATAGAACAATAAATAATACAGGCAAACATCCTGTCCTTATAAAGCCGGCATCTAGTTTGAGGAGACAGATAATGAACAACTAAGTAGATATATGGTATTTCAGGTGGTGATAAGGATGATGGTGAAAAATAAAGCTGGTAAGGAGGCGAATAGGAATGGGTAGGACAGGGTAGCAGGGTAAGAGGGGGTGTTGCTTGCTCCTACTGGGTGGTCAGGGGAGCCTCTTGTAAGATGTCTTTGATCAAAGGACTCAAAGAAGAACACAGATGTGGGCGTGGGGAGGTACTTTAATAGAGGGAAAGGTAATGTAAAAGAAGAAGAGAGTTTGGCATATTGCAACAGTAAGGTCAGGGAGCTCAAGGAGGTGGACAAGGTAGAAGGTGGTGAGAAGAATTCAGGGAGGCAGACTGAGAAAAGCAGAGGTGGAGGCCAGTCATTAATAATCTTGGAGGCCACAGGACAGCAGGTCATTTGAACACAACTGTGTATTTTTGTTTAACTGTGTATCTTTGACATTAAGATGATATGAGATAAAGTCTCTAATTTGGAAAAATCTATTCTTCTTTCCTGTTTTGAATAAATAAACAAATAACACAAATGTATCTTGCTGATTTGAGTATGGCTCAGTTATTTTTAATTTAATTTTTGGTAAGTAATTTTTAACCCATATACCAAAATTCCATTTGTGTGATAGGAGAGTGCAGATGGGCTCCTGAGGGATATGGAAATTAATCCCAGTTCTGCTGAAAGACCTTTTAATAACTCATATGTTATTTTACCTCATGTGAATTTCTAGCAAGTGGGCTTTCTTCAAAACTTTCTGAGGAACATGTCTGTAGGGTATCAAAACAGAAATTGCTAAAGTTGGAATGAAGAAACTTTTTTTTTTTAGAGAGTGCACAACTTTTCTCTATTTTCTCCCATTAAATATCTAGCCACTGTCAATTGTGGACCTACCCTGTGGCTGCAATATTTATATTGAGCTATTTTAATTATAAGTTATAGTTCTTAGATGTTAATAAATATTAAATCTTCAGAGTCAATGTTTTACTGACTGATGCCTATTCCTGTTGTTAACAAACATTTACTAAAAATACTGAGAATGCTCTGACTGTGATATCTAAATAACTACTGTGCATACTCACTTGGTGGCCTTGCCAAACTCATATAAAGTTTTATTTAGTGCATTGACACAAATATTTGTCTCAAATATCCATTCAATTTAATTGAGAAACAAAAATTATTGACTTGTCTTACCATATGTCCTCCCCTTCATTTGAAACATTTTTTTCTCCCCATTTCTTTTGCCTAATTCCAATCTGTCTCTATAGTTCTGTTTCCTTCCAAGTCTGGTTTATTGGTGTCCCTCCCATAGAATCCCAAGGCATGCCGGTCTTCTGCTATGGTAGTAGTGCTAATTTTAATTGCCTATTTGCTTATCTGTAACTGTCCAAAGGCTGCAAGTGCCACTAGAGAAGGGGCTGTTTATTTTGCAACGTTGTTTCCCTGATAGCCAGAACAACTGCCAACACAGTAGGTACCGAAAAATATTTGTTTCAATCAGCCCTTAAAGGTGCAACTCTGAATAGAGAACTGAAGAAAAATATATGAATTCATAATATCTTCAACTTAAGTTTCACAGTTCAATACATTTAATTCTACTGCAAAAGGGCTGTTACCTTTTAAAATGGCCAGCCAATTTGAAATGCTACATAGGGACTGTTAGAGAATTTCCATCCCATATGCCAAGGAAGTTTAAACCAGTTTGTTCTGCATATGATTAGAAATATAAAAGTCTTGGGAATCACATTTCTTAAATCTCATGCCAGCTTTTATTGTTGGTAGTTTTGTAAACGCATTACATATTCTATGGTATTTATGAAGTCCTCAAAGCACACGCAATATAAAACCTTCTGCTAAGCACAATAACACACAACATAAGAAAAAAGACCTGGCAACGTGAGTCAGTTCACAGAGCAATTCAAGATGGCAGCCTGCTCAGTACATGATACATGTGATTTGGCTCTCATTTATGATCAAGCATGGAACTCAAGAACCACTGGCAGACCTCTCCCTCAAAATGATTAGACTTGAGGTTTAGAGCCACTAAGATTTCCCATACTTACTACATGGAATAACCTATGTGGTTCAGGGGTCACTAATTGTAGTTTGGGACTGATATTGATTTTTGTAACCCTGCAATAATATCTAGATAACATGTCTAGATAAGACTGTTGCACATAGGACCTTATGCAAAAATGTTAGGTATCCCTTCCACTAACCAGTTTTTAGTAGAACAATTAGTCCTTTACCATTGAGTTATGAATCTTTTCTTGTATACTAACATAAATTCACCTTTTAAAGGGAGAAAGCAAAAGGTAAAGAAAAACGATAGACAAAGCAGAACAGGAAAAAGATTCAATTGGGAGTAATTTTCTTTTTTCAGCTTTCCCTTCAATTCATCTTTCCTGGCAAGGGTAGCATTTTTTTCTCATGTGTCAAGACATATTTCTTTCCATCAGACTTTCTGGAACATGCATTTTTTCCTGAAAAATCACATTTGTAATAAGCCTTAATAAATGATGTAAGGATGTAAGGCTCTGCCCCACTGCCATGTCCTTCTTTACAAAGGAGCAAGAAACAGCACAACGTGGCCTGGAGTTGTGTCAATGGGTTATATGAAACACACTGGAACTATAAAGGTGTCATTCTATCTTACCAATTAGGGTCTTGTTATTTTCTATCCTGATCAACTGAGCAACTACCATAGGCACAATGTTTTTCATACATTATCTCTAATCCTTAAAATAGTTTTATAGCATAAATATTATTATAGTCAATATAAAAATAAGTATTTTGTCTCTAAGTTTGTAAGTGACTCAACTGACATGAAAACTCAAGCCATTTACAATATATATGGCTAATATTACAGTATAACATAATGTGCATTAGAAGGTATTACTGTAATTGTTGATATTGTTTTGTATCTCAGTCAACGTCTCGCTCATCTCTTTAAGAAGACAAAGGCAATTATTTTGGTTTTTGCATTAATTTTTTTTCTGCCATCATTTTATATGTATTCCTGGTTAGATTCTAATGACTATGGAAAGTTCACCAAAAAATAATCTTGAGGGAGAGCTCATACTATTTTTTAAAATAACTGTCTGAATTTTAGCTCACAATGAGGATGGCAACAAAGGGTAAATAGTGTAGTTGAGTTTGGAGTGTGTTAGACATCCATGTCTCTGGAAGTTTCCATAACTACTGAATGAGCTGTTCTTACTTCAGTTGAGACCCAAAACGTGGTGGCTCAATCTATAGTACAGAGACAGATTTGTAAGAAGTAAAAGAAGCTTTCATCAGTGGGGGACAGCTCACAGCTTGTTATTAGGATAGAGGTAAAAGACAGAAGAGATAGAATCCAGGAGAAGAACTTTTTACCACATTATATTTTGAAGATTTAAGTAAAGATAAAGAGCTAAAGAAAGACGAAAGCAAAAGAAAACAAAAAAAGCCACTTTTGGCAAATTATCACCCCAGTATTTTCACTGCCCCCAGTTGCCAGTTGCTTTTGGTTTAACAGACTTTTAGTCTAGTCTACCTGTGGTCTTAGAATAAGTGCGAAGATCATTTTAATGCTATTATAGATTTGGGAACCCATAAATAATATTTTATTTTCTTATATTACCCTCATGGCTTGAAATTAATTTTTGGATGGGGAGCAATTGGGTGAATTAGATGAAATAATGATACTTTAGCTCATTAGAGGGTTTACATACTTGGTCCTTTTCCTGAATAATGATTCACTTCTTATTTTAATATGTAAATGTGTTCCAGAGAAAGTTCCAAATGCAGTTATCTCTTTGTTTTGTGCCATACAGAATCTTGAGATTGTGACACCTGCCACATGAAAGCCCAACACAGAAATTAGAAATCAACATCCAATTCTTTTAAAGGAGATCTTATGAAAGTCTTTCTTCACTGAGCTGCTGCAGGCTATACCTGCTACTAAGGTTCAGAAACAGCTCAGAACTGTTAACACCCAAGTCATGAATCTGAAATCCAGACACAGGACTATTTTCCAAAGCTAAAGAAACATGGATTCAAGAGGAGAGACCAAGAAGAAACAGGAATCTGAAAAATTCTATTCAAAAAACCTAATGAGAGAAAGGACAGCATAACAGGGAGGTGGCAACATGTTATTTTGTTTGTTGGTGTTGCTATAAAAAACAGTGGTCAACATTTAGTAGAATCTATTATTGCATAAAAATAACTTTTAAAAAATGTTAAACTTTAAGGAGAATAATTGTCTTGGACTTCAAATTCACCTTTTAATACTATTATCCCTGATAGTAAATCAAAAAGCTATTTACAGATTATGCAAAATACATATTACTGATCTGGGGATTTTTCCAGCTACCACTATAAGGAGGGATAGTGTTCCTTTTATTGTTAAGTTTAATCTTCAGATATACTTTGCTTTAACTTGTGTTTTTCCATGTAAAGACAACCATAATTAAAATAGTTCCTAAAAGAATGAATGAACATATGGGATATGTTTAGCACATGCCCTCTAATGCACATCATTTCTATAAGAATTTATTTTTATGGAGCTATAAAAGTTATATTGATATGTCTTCTAGTAGCTAACATTAAGTATGAGATTCACAAAAATAATTTCTGCTAATATAAATCAAAGAGAAAGACAACTTACAGTATGAACATTTTAAAAAGTATGCATTTTATGAGGTTTTTATTTTATGAATTATTCCTAATTAGCAAGGAAGCCTGTCCTCCTGTGAAATAAATCAAGTCAGTTTTGTTTGTATGTTGAATATTTTTGGGGCCAATAGACCGGTAGTGGCTTACTAGCTCTTACAATGGTCTGCTAGCCTTTCCCTAGTCATGACCGAGTTTAGATTACAATTAAAATGTGTTTGGAGGTCGGAAGGTCATATTCTACCAAAAACAACAAATTCTGCTTGTGGTTACCCTGTTCCACAAAGATCTGCCTCAAATTTATAGCTCACAACGGAAGAGTTTTAAGAAAGCTGATATAACAAACATCCGGGTCAGACAAGAATCACATTTAAGAAAGGTTTCACAGTGTTTCTATGAATGAGGCTGTATTCTCCTTGGGTAACTCTTTTCTTGATGGAAACAACAGCGACCAAAAAACAAAAGCAAAAACGCCAACGTGGTCTCTGAAGTGTCTTCAGCTGTTTCTGATTGCTTGGATCACCTTCATGTTACTAAAAACCACACCTGAGTCATTTGTACCAGCTTCCAGATGATTCATCTACACTGATTAGATGTAGGAAACCAGACTAAGGGCTTCCTTGCTCCCTGTATCTTTTTCTCAGAGCTTAGAAACCTACTTTGAAAGACACCCCAGAGGGAAATTCATGTCACTTTACATTCAGAGAACTCGAGCTTCAAACTAAAAATGCCACTACTTGGGATGCTTAAAAGCCTCTCCCACCCTACTTCCTAGATTTTAAAAATAAACCTCCCTTATGTGGTATTGCATTTCTTAAAGACAAATCCCAACTGAGCTTCTGTGGATTTGATTGGTTACGTATGGCTCACTGATTGCTGGATACCAAATTGGTAGGTGTCTTCCTCAAAATTCTTTCTGTTTCTGTCTTGTGTATGGCATCTGACCCTGAAGCTACAGCTTCAAAAGAAATCAGTGAGAAAAGGCAGTGACAATGGGGAGCATGTAAGATAGAGGCAATGAACCCTTGATTCCTTTATTTTCTTCTGTTCAAACTCCACAAGATAGAAGCAAAACAGAGATTGGAGTTGGGCAGAGGAGAAAAAAGAAAAAGAACAGGACTTCTTTCTATGCCTCACTGTGAGAAGGCTGCCAAGGTAAATGGTTGAAAGTCACAGAAAAGCAAGATAAATGTGAAAGAAAGCATCCATACAGCAGAAGGAGCCGCGGCAAGTTTTTGCGTGTGGGGAGCACTGTTGAATGTGTAAACACTGTTAATAATATTGAAGACATGTGCATCATCAATAACCGATTACAAGGTTTCTATTATAATCGGTTCAAACATCTGCCCCAGGAGTAAATGCCAGATTTAAGCAAATCAAGAAGCATACTCAGATCAAAACGTGCTGACATGGCTTCTTGTGGCAGCGAGGCACAGGGTTACTGAGGATTTACCAGACCCCAAGGTGTGCTGGGGCTTACATGTGATCTCAGACCATTTCGTGCTCTCGCTTTAGCTGGTTGGGGTGGTTTTAGTGGAACTGTATCTTTAAGTACTGTGGGAAATTAGAGGCCTGGACTTGCTTTATCCTCTTCTGTTTGTTTTAAAATAATGTTTAAAACTTGAAATTCACTTTCTAGGATTTGACGGACATTCACAAAAGGAAGCTAGCAGATTTCAAATTCAGTTTTCTATTTTTCCCTGGAGATTCATTTGTAGAATCAAACTGAAAGGGTCTCAACAGTCTCTAAGGTCTGATTCAAGAAAGGAATCATGCCTGGACACAGGGCTCCTTGCGATATTTTTCAGGAAAGTTGAATCTCTAAGTTAGGTTTTAACTAACATATAGTCACTTGTTTCAGGGCTTTTTCTACAGTGTTAATGACTTGTTCTAAAAAGAATTTGTTTAGCTGTGATTACACAATTTCTTCTGCCCATTACAGCAACAGATCTCTTTTATCCATATGCCTATATATTCAACACACCTACACTCACACCCATAATATACACACACACACATATATATACACACACTTTTTTCTCATATTAATTTTTAACTTTTTAAGGGATGTTACTCAGTGGAAAAAAACAAATTAGGAAAACAGGCAAACCCATGTTTGAAACAACAGTAATAGCAATAAAATAGTTTTGTTGCATAAATATATCTCTGACTTTTGAAACTTTACATTTTTTGGAACAAATCTCCCTCAGAGGCTAGGTTCCCATAGGTCCAGATCTGACTCCAGTCCCAGTCCCAACGTCTGTGGGTTTCCCCAGCTGAAACATCACTAGTGTCACTGCACAGTCTGATTCCCCAAGTTGGGAAACAACTTGTTTTGAGACACTGAGGCCCAAACACAAGACCTAAGACAGAAACCTCATAGTCAAGTAAGTCCCAACATTCCCAAAGGGTCATTTGTGGAAGACACAGCCTATTCCTTTGGTTTCACATACCAGCACTGTACATGCATTGACAAAACGGACCCAGCAGGACTAACAGCTATTATCCTATGCTTCTAGAATACACAAAACAATGCAAGCATCATTGATGAAACTGTTACTTCAACTTTAGGTGTTTCTTTAACACTTTTGGAAATGCTTGTTCGCCATCCTTGATGTTTAACTGAGGCCTATTCTGAGCCCTGGCACCGGGCTGGGCTCCAGGGTGTGCCATAGAAGCGCTCGACTGACACAATATAATTTGGAGCCATTACAATGTATTGTATGTAGGACACTACTGTGGAGCTCTTAATATGCAGAATTTTGCATAGTATGAATGCTAATCATTTTTACGATGATGCTATTCATATAATATGTAATACTTGCTAAACAAAATTATGAAACATAATTACTGCTCAGACACAGTTGCTGCTTTCAGTTCTCAAAAACCCAGTCATTTAAAATTGTGTTTTCTTTAAATAAATGGCAACAATCCCCGCTAAAGACTATGTGCCTAGATAATTTCCTTTTCAAAAAAGGAGCCTTTTTATCTTTAGTGAGTGACAAAACATCCTTTATGAAAGGTTTATAACTCAGCCATTTAAATTCGCTTCAGGCTGAAATTTGGCATGCGACTTCTCATCCTGGGAGCACAGTTTTTATTTTACTAAATTTTAGTGAAATTGGTTTGGCTGGTTTTTAGTCAAAGGGAACCAAAGGGACTAGCCCCTCCCTCTATTTTCAGCTAGATAACGACTGAGTCTTGATTATATACCATCTCTTGCTTGTCTCTCACAACAGGCTGAAGTGACATGGAACACGCTTGAGTAAACACACACATGTCCTCATGTACACAACATGTGGGTACACACACACACACACACACACACACACACACACACACACACACGAAGATCAGTGAGAAAGTTCCCTTTCATTCTGCCTCTGGTTGAACTGAAGAGCAAATCTATTGCTTCAGAGTCACAAAGCGATGCCCTTGTATTGCTCCCCAAGGAGTAGTGCATAGACAAGACAATTTCTTCCCTCTGGCAAGAGTATAAATTAGGATGAAAAAAAAAGCATAAGAACAAACAGAACTTTACCATAATATTTTCCGCTGATTTTTCAGAAGATATTTAAAGGGGTTTTATTGATTTTATCGGTTTGTGAGGGGTTAAAAAAAAAGGTCATAAAAATCACCTTGTATTTCAATTCGTCACCAAAATGATTATGAGAAGCTTCCTGGGAAGTGTAAACTGACTTGCCAAACGAAAGAAAAAACAGAGCAGCTGATGGTTTTGGGACACAAAGATCACATGGTGAGAATGTAACTTTAATTGTAAAGCTCCCCTCCTCAGATCAACACATCTTATGAGGAGTTTTTTAAATAAACAAAATGCATATCCTGAGTGCTGAAATACCATAAATCAAGGTTAAGGGACAGTGTAGTTCTAACAAATATAGTGACAGGTTAAGATCAAGGGATGCCTTGACATTCTCCTCAAAAAGGTCAATCTAACTGGTCTGCAATGTAAAAATGAAGAGCCTGCCATCATCGCCACGGTGAAAGGTCAGACACCAGCCGATTGGTGATAGAATTATCAAATTAACCAATCGATGTGTGTGAGTAATAGATGTAAGCAATCCTCTGGGAGGGCCACAGGGCAAATGCCAGCTCATCAATAACACATTGCTGTGGACAGGAGGCTCCTTGCTTCAATCCACGTCCCTTCCATTACCAAGAGGAGCCAAACCATGTCCAATGAACATCCTATTTACATATTACATTCTAAATGGGATGAAAGGCCACTGCTTTAAATATAAGTCCTTCACTGAAATCTTTTACAATTCTTCACAGAATAATTACCATCCTGGGTAGAAAAAAGAGCAACCGACTCTCCTCTTTGCATGAGAGAAACATTCATGTCCTCCAAAGTAAAGGCAAAGAAGAAACCCTTTCTCTACCTGCTCTTATCAGATTCACACCCCGACTTCATTAGGAAAAGCATGTTTATCTGTGATAGTTACAGGTATACACACCTCATGCTTGATTGTGAGCCAACTTCTAAATTGTTTAAAAAAATTTTTTTAAGATGCACCTATTATCACAGCGACATTAAAATCTTTCAGAGGTATTACCACAGTGGGGGTGTTAACAGTTCTCACTGCTAATTAGGGATTTACTCTCCATCGATATGTGAGTGTAAGTCCTATTAATGTTAATGGGGTTACACATCTGTATTGAAGGCAGCATAGATCCCTAAGTGAGTGTGATTATCACCCTGCCTGTGAACATCTCTGGATGTTTGCATAGCACTTTGATTATAGGGCTTTCTTGACATCACCCCAAGAAAAACTCAAATTTTAGCTGAGTTGACCCAATTCCAGCAATTTTGGCAAAAAAAAAAGCAAATTGCTTACATAATTTTATACATCTGAGTGAAAAATAACTTAGATGTTTGGTCTACACATACCATACATCTGGATATGTGTACATTTCAGCAAAGATAATTAAAACACACATACATACACAATCACAAGCACTTTCAGCCAGATATGATAATATGTAAATACTGTCAATGCTTTTGACTTATAAATTAATATGCTTAGCCATTTACTCCCACAAGCAATGCTTAGGGGCTTAGGAAGAATAAAGTATTATACTGCAGAATAATATATCACTGCTCTTAGTAATAAAAATATTTTTATCATGTCTGTCCTCTGAAGGTGAACCAGAATAACTCAGTATACTTACTGAAAGGTTAAATGTTTTGCAACTATGATGCTAAGAGCTGCGCTATCCACTATGGCAGCCACGAACCATATTTGCCTATTACAATGAAAGAAATTCAGTTCCTCGGTTGCACTAGCCACGATCCTAGTGCTCAACAGCCACATGTGGCCAGTGCCTACCATATTAGACTGATCAAAATAGAAGGCTTCCATCATCACAGAAAATTCCACTGGACAACTCTGTCCACAGACTTCACATAGTCTTAACCCATGAAGAACCAGAGTGGTCTATTCCGAAATTCAGAATCCTGTCTCTGTATCTTGGTTTTATTTTTAACCCCCAGTACAATGCTGAGTCAGTTATTTCTCCTAGGCACTGAAATAAAAACACATTTAAATGTTCCTCTCTGACAATACATGCAGCAAAAGGTCTTGTTTTGGAAACAGCACACACAAAATAATGGCTTTTCTATTTGTGGCCGTTTTCCTTATAATTTTTGGGGGGAAGGGGGATTTGTTCAGAATAACTGTTTACCGGGTTCCCAAATATTTTGCTTCTAAATTCTTTATGTTTTATACTTGAAATCATGGTAGGATTGAAGAATCTACATTGAGGTTACAAGACAGCAAAGCAGAACAGGGAACTCTGCAGGTGTTATTGCAGTGAAGAATTGTATTTATGCTCTGTGGACGAGGGGTTCAGCACTTTGGGTCAGCTCTAACTGGTCTCTCAGAATAAATAAGCTTGAGCACTGCCGGGCCTGGTGGTGCTACTGGCAGTGGAATCTAGGTCCTCTAGGAGAGAAGCTTGCTCCTGGACATGAATTCATTCTCTGCCAGGTACAGAAAGCAAACAGGGAGGTAAACAAACAAAAAGGACTCGATTTGTTCCAGCACAGTGCAGGGTGATAGAATGACTGTGTATGTTGTTTGTGCCGCTGTGCCTCTCTTCCTGGCTTCAAAGGCTCCAAGTTCATGTGCATGCCCTTCGTTTATCAGTATTAAAAATGACATGACAACCAACGAGGTCTGGTTGTAGAAGCTGTAAAGTAAGCTGTCACCCTTTCCCAAAACTCCATGGAAATATGGAATATCTAACCATCTCTGAACAAGCTCTAGGTTCTAGATTAATGAACGGCATTAACAAGGCACTGATGTGAGGAAGTACAACCCACTTACAATGTCACTGTATACTGTTCAATGGATCCTGAAGAAAAATTAACAGAGGCAATGATAAGAAAGGAAAAAGGAAATATAACGGGGTCTTAGATGGTTATTTCAAATAGCATAAAAATGCTTAGTGGTTTTTTTCTCCAAGTCATAAGTATTTCTCCAAGTCATGATTATTTAGTAATAAGAAACAGAAAAGCTATGAAAAATTGATCAGGCAAATAATGGGTTCAAAACTTACAAGCACTATGTCTCCCTATTTAATATGAGATTGTTTAGCTGTTCATGAAACAAACGTATACAGGGTAAGTCACTGTCTTCAGTTATTTGCAGACACAAAATCTATAACCTCTGATTACTCTAACTTTGCCTTGTATGAGAAGAACTTTTTGCTTGATAAAAAGATCCACTTTATGAATATGGTAAAGTGAAACCAAAAAGCAACAAAACAGCTTAAAATATTTCAGTGAAAACAATACATTTCTAATTAAAACTCTTCCACTGTAACCCTTGGCTACAATATTCCTGAAACCTACCAAGAATTCTAGATTTGAGCAGATGAAAAATCAATAAAAAGCAGATCAACAATGCTGAGGTATTGAATTGGACCTACATGTTCTGTTTGAATCTCCGACTCATAAAACAGTATTACAAAACAAGCATGTACCACTCAGCAGGAAACTCGACAATCTAATCATCTCCCCCTATTCTGAGGCCAGCCAATTTATAATATGTTCTGGAGGTTACTCTTCTTGCACTTGAAACAGCAGCATTCATATCTGCCAAAATGTAGGCACAAAATGTTGTGTTTTGACTAAAAGAAAAAACCAATACGGAGTTACAAAAGGTTTTATTAAAGCACAACCAATTTAAGTAATTACAATCATATTTGTTAAGCATTAAAATGCAAGTTTGCATTCTTTTAAAGAGGAGAAGATGACATATTATTAACCTAGATTTTGCTAATGTATTTCCTTTGTCCATTTTGGGAATGGATGGTTCTTATTGAATAATTTCTTTTTGCTGTTTTTTTTAAAAAATAAAATATATAACATTTTCTATAGTGAGACAGTCTCTGCTTTCAATGAAACCAATCTCAGCCACAGGGATTCTATCAAAATCCCTTCTGATACAGGGGTATTCCTATATTTAGTACTGTAGTTATTGTTTGCCATGTGCTAGTGTGAAGTTTGATGTCATGGAAACAAAATCCCTATATTATATTGACTCCCTTTTCGAGTTAGTCCTAAAGAGTAGAAATTGTACATATGTGTGCAGTCTGTCAATTTACTTAAATTTCATTCCACTAAAAATAACAAATAAAGTGTAATTCTAGTCCACTTCAGATACCTATGAAAGAGAAACAAAACCCTTATTGGCATTAAATATCATAGAAAGATTAAAAGTTACATTTAGCTGTTTTATTGTCAGCTTCAAAACAGGTTAAGGGTTTCCTGCTACAGCAATCAGGCAGAATGGGTACACAATTTTGAGCCTGCCCATCTTGTAATGTGAGCATCTTTAAAAACAACAGCAGAATCACTGCCCATGTTCACACTCCTGCACTTGCTGGTGTTTGACACTTTCACACGGTGCCTCAATATGGAAAGCACTTCCTCAGCACATATAGTGCCAATGGGTGAGAAAGTAAACTAAAGCTAAAGCTCATTTCTCCAGTGCTGCTGGCTCTGTGCACACCCAGCACTGTGCCAGGGAGACAGTGGGGAAGCTCCCCACTCAGCTTTCCAGCCCAGGCTGAGGTCCAACTCACATGTATAAAAAAAGGAAGCAGATATTCCTTTTGTAGGGCAAGTAGTCCTTTTTGGCAAAACTCCAAGTTGCCCTGGGAATATGAATAACCCACTAAAGGAAACATTACTTGTAACGTATTCTGACAGAAGAAATACCTGGTTTTAAATGTATGCATTCATCTTGGGTTGCCTAGATCCCTAAAGCCATATTTTGGAGAACCTCCTGGGAACCCAACAGCATCCATTTCAGGCTAATCTGATAGCAACTAGTATAGCGTCTTTATGTTATGACTTTGAGCCAGCGTATGGGGTTACTTAAAATCATGTTCCTGGCTTTCCACTGTACATAAAACTCAAAGACTTGCCTGGCCCCTATGACCTTTCATGACCCGTCTCTTTCTCCACTGTATTTCATGGCTCCTTCCTGCTTGTTCCCTAACCTACAGTCACACTTATTTCCCTCCAGTTTCTTCAAACCTCAACCATCTCTTCACTTTTAGACTACTATTGACGCTGTTTTCTCTCTTACAATCCCTGTTTCCCACTCCAATGCCTTCTTACTCCCTTCAAAGCTCTACATAAGTGTTCCTTTTCCAGATAAGTGAGATCGCCTTACCTAAACACATTTTCTGAGTCCCTATCCCAGTCCCTTATTACCTTCCTAGCACTGACACAGTTATCAGTTTGCTGTGTCTACATGTGTGTGTGTTATCTGGCTCCCTTAGAATGTAAGCCCATTCAGGGCAGACAAAGAAGTATCTTGTTTATCATTGAGTCCCCAGCCCTTCGCATAATGCCTTGTTATACAGCATGACATGCTGAGTGAATGAATGAATGGAGTAGCCTTGTATAGCACTTACCCCATTGAGCATCCTTGTTCTCATCTCTCAAAGGCAGATAGAATCCTAATCCTACCACCTTCCTAGGGTTATTGGTAGAATCAGACAGAAAGACATTTTGAAAACACGAATGATTCTTTTGCATGTAATCACAGATATGTTTCTCTCCTCTATTCATAAAATATCTCCCATTCTGATGTCATCCTTTCTCTCTCCTTTAAATATGTATCAGTGACTTGATTTTGTACTTCTGCTGGCTTTGATCTAGTTTCCTTTAATTGCTTATGGTTTGAGTTGACCCCCACGCTTTTAGTAACCACTCTTCTGAAACCGGTGTCAATATAGTTAAAATTATAAGAATAGGAATACTTGTCTTGCCTTTCGTCGTTCCACTATCTTGGGACTAGTGAGTCTTTTGGTCATCCTCACTTTCTCTGTACCCAGGCTGGTGAGATCTGTTGTCCAGGCTCTGCTCTGTCTCCTTTCCCTCCCACCACAAAATCCTCCTTACTGGGACCTGCTTGGCTCCTTTTCCTGCTTCCTCTTTTACGGCTGGCTCAGCCTATTAACTCCTTCAGAAGAGTCCTCCATGCACCCGATGTCTGGGTTCCTGGCTCTAGCTCCCACCTTTCCCTTCAGAGAGAAAGGTCTTACCTTTCAAAGTGCATTGGTAGATCTATCCACCTGGATATACTGTTGGTGCTTTAATCTCCATGGCCCTATGCAAGCTCACCATCTCACCCTCCAAATCAGGTTCTTCTTCTTACTTTCCTGTTTGAACAATGGCAACACACTTCTTCCAGTCATGCTCACTTGAAGCCATCAATTTCTTCTTAACTTCCTCTTATCCTTTACTTTTCATAGTCAAGTCCCTGTGATTTTTCCCAACGCCTCCTCCTTTCTTGGATACCACTGCTCTGCCAGGAGGAAGAACAACAGACTCTGAAATGGGCTTCAACGTTTCTCTTCTCATCTTTTGCACACATCGCTGCCAGATGACTTTTCCTGAAGCCCAGCCTTTATTATATCACTTCTTAGAAACTCTCATTGCCTTACCACTGCCTAATGATTTCACATTTTCTGGCATGACACACAGGGGACTTACTACACAATAAATTCCCAATTTCTGAGAATGTAAACTAAAACTAAAGCACATTTAGTTTCATCTTTCATCACATCACCCCCAAACCATTACTCCACACATAAACCTAGGCCTCACTCAAATGCTACTTCCTAAACACAAACAACACTCTTAAGTCTCTGTTTGGGGCAAGTTTTTTCATCCTTACAATATCCCATTTTGTGAACTGAGCCAACAAAAGAAAAGCCCTTCCTGCTCAGTCTTCATGGTCCTTCTGGAAATCCTACCTCCTTCCATTTGCTCTTCTAGCCACCTCAGCCAGATTTAAGTTCTCTCTTCTCTAATGCACATGGCACTTTAATTGGATCCTTTTTATCGTAATATTTTTCCTTCCTGTTTTAATTACTATTCTTTCTCCTAGGCAACCTATAACTCATTTCATAACCTTGTCCTACCTATCAGAGCCTTATGTATAGTGAATGTTTAATAAATACTTGTTGAATTCAATTTGCTAATTCATTCAACAAACACATACTTGTAGACATAATAATACAATAAAACTGGTAAGTCCCAGCTCTAGTTGGAGAGAGAGATGGAGACAGATGGAAAATAAACAATATCAAAAGTGCAGTAATTAAGTAATATATCACATGCCAACAAATGCTATTGAAAACAAAGGAGAAAAAGGGTGACAGGGAATTCTGGGACTAAGGGGTACACTTTTGTTTTGGGGGTACTGGGAAAGGCCTTTGCTAATGTGACATTTGAACAGAGACCTGCATAAATTGAGGGCACAGATAAAGAGCTTTCCAGAAGAGGGAGTTCCAGGAGGTAGAGACAGCAAGTACATCTACTCTGACACAGCACGGATTTGTGGAAATATTGTCAGAGGGGTAGTGGGAACCAAATCATGTAGATCCTTAAATTTGAATGACATATAAATATAACTGTAACAATTATTATTATTCAATACCTCCATGGTTAACTTATGGACCTCATTTTGGAGGCAAAAATATTTTTTAAATAACACTTACTTGTTTCTTTATTTTTTATTTGTTTGATTGTTTTTTAGTTGCATAGTAAAAAGAAGTAGATGAGTTCCCATTCTCCATTTAGCATGAAATTTCAAATGGGAAATTACTTAGTCCTCATATTTTCCACAAAAAGCTTACTTTGCTGGCTGTAAGATATAAAATAAATGTTCCTTGCTTATGGGCAAGCTGTTTTCTAAAAAGTTGAAGAGGTGACTACAAAAAAAAAAGCATAATTCAATAATTGAATATGTTAGAGAAAATTCTCAGTGCACTAATATTTTAAGTCTTTTTAAAAATGACTATAATTTGCTCCAGCAAAGATATTTAAATATTTCCCTCTAGCCTATTGTAAATCTCATTTCTAATCTCAAAGCTCCTGTAATCAAGTCCTCAGTAGTTTAAATAAAGCTTCCATTTGGGATTAAACTGATATTGATATACACTTATTTCTGATTTTGTGTGATATATGGGTGAGTATGCCTGCAATGCTTATCAAATAATCATAATTAAAATGTATAATTTCAGAAAGATGATCCACTAATTTTGGCTATTATATCTGGGACTTGGTTAAGGAAATGAAGAAATATGAAACAAAAGTTTAAGTGGGAAATTACATTACAAAATAATATCTGCTCTGCATGTTAAGAAAAAAAATCAGCAAAAGCAAATTTGTTCTTTAGTTTTCCTGGCCAAGAATTCTAGAAAATTCTGCACTTATAAAGAAATGGAAGCTTCTCTTCCTTCTTCAGAAGAAATATGTACCAATTATTTTAGACTCTTCCTAGGCAATATTGGGGGGAGTATGACTTTTCTTCACCTCTTCAAATTTAACCACTGGAATAAACACCTCAAAACAGATTCATCTGAGAGCATAAACAAACCAAGCATGAAGGCTCACAATAGGAGGCCATAGCGTCTTGAAAATTGCTGAACAGTATCAGGAAAGTGATATTCTTTGTCTCTATTCTTTTTAGTGAAATGTCTACTGAGTTTGGTCTGGAGAGATGAGGTAACTAACACCTTGAAAGTTTAAAGGTTAGGCAAAGAAAAATTAGCCTGGAGGCTCAACTGAGGAGCGGCTATGTCTGTCACAAATCTGCTATTTCCACACGTGCCAGGATGCGGTCGTCAGGTTGCTAGAATGTACCCTGACTGAGATGACTAGCCAACTTAAACATCTGGTCAAGCAAGACTACTTGAGAGTTTCAGAACTGAAACTTAGGAGACAATGATTTTCTCTTTATATTATAGAACAGGGATTACAGCTCAAAGAAGTTCAGTGCATCTGCACAGCCCAGAGTCACAACCACATTCAAACCACTGACTTCTTCCTGTTAGCTCAGAGCTGCTTCTGGTTAGATAGGTTTTGACTAATTATTTTACTAAACACTGACAGCTTTTATGGTAATTTAGGAACACTGTTCTGTGAGTCTAGTGGTAGCTGAAAAACAAAGGCATGCTCAGGGTTGAGATTAGCTAAAGAAAAATCAAGAGACAGCTGAGGATGCTGGGAGAAAGGAGCAATTTTTAAAGCAGAAATCTGGGGACAATTGGAGAATGCTACTCACAATGAGCAGTCATTAAACCATTTCTGTTTCTCTTCGTGACTTGTGTCTGCACCAGAACTGTAGCCAGTCCATACACAGCTTTGAGAGAATTAGCAAAATACGTTCCTTCCTCTAGTAAAAGACGTTTACGTTAGTATATTGCATGACTTGGAAAACCATATAATGAGGCCAGTTTGCTCTGCCTGAGGTTGCTTTCCAGAGTTTACATGAGTCTCCCTACCCTGGTGAACCTGCCCTCAACTTTCTCTTATCCATGCACACAACCAGAATGTGCAATGGGCAGGCATACACTAAGACTCCTTAGATGTGGCATCCTTGTTCACTCCACAACCTGAACACACATACGTGGCAATCCTCCTTGGGGTAGAAAGAACAGAGTTAAGAAGAGAAGAAATGCAAGTGTGAATGTCCTTTATGGATTTGAAAAGACCAAAGAGATCTTGCAAAAAACATCAAATTTAAAAATAAATGATCTTTGTTGACATTTTGGTTTCAATTGTTATGAGACAAAGTTTACAGTATGTAGAAAATTAAAGTACGACCTTTTAAAATATGTTGATTAGAAGAAAAGGGGACACACTTCACTTCCAAATGTTAATATAAAGCATGAGAAATGAAATGATTTTATCTGAAGGTGGGGAGGTTGAGGTTCCACTAAATCCAGAGGTCTGCATTTTGCTGAGATTATCCAGATTCAAAGTTTTCGCAAGTTTACTTAAGGCCATGAATACTGGTGGCTATGTTTGTGATGGGATGGGTTCCGAGCAATCTTCCTGGTGATTACTCAAGTGCGGAGCATAAATTATTACCCCAGGCAAGCACCAACTTAAATGAAGTAGTTTTCTGAAAGTAGAATGTGATTAAACTATGCATTTCATTCAAAACACCTCCTGTTTAGCCAATCTCCATTTCTCCTGGTGTCTCATCTTCAGGAAGATGGATTCTTGGTGATAATTTGGAATGCTGCAGAATTTTACACTGAGATGAGGCTAAACACACGAGGAATCCATAAGAGATGCTCATCACAGACCCAGAGAGGAAAAACTGTCTTTACACAGAAAGCTGGGATGAGTCCTTGGATTTTATTTTCCAGTTTTGTGTTTATACCTAGATACCTTCCCAATGTTACTATTTACTAGCCCTATAAATGAATCATCTCTGTTTACCAAAAGCAGAAGGTTCCCTCTGCATATTAAAATATTCTTTCCTTTTAATAAGGGTGACTGCAGTTCCAGATGAGCTGGTTTCCTACCTCTGTGATACATCAGGGCAACATGGAAATCAAGTCTGCAAGGTCCGGGTATCAGATGAAGCTACCATCCCAAGCCCTCTCACCTGGATTTGTCTTGTTCCACAGTTTACAAGTCCCTGGACTTTATTTCTCTCAATGGCACATGTAGTCCAGGCTAGTGGTTCAGTAGAGATCTCCAGAAGGAAGATCTTTTCCTCAGTCTAACCTATTTTATTGACAATGTACTCTTTTATTGACACTGGTTTCCTGACCAGATATTTGAACCCAAAGAAAACATGAATGTGATTGGGGTGATTACTTTGGAATCTAAACCTAAGTGAGTATTATGTGTCTCCACATAACACACATTCACAAATGTATGGAATTAGTTTTTATAAATCCATTGGTGTGAGGAACTACTCTGCCTGTGTTATCATTCTACCAATGCTCTCTGGTTATTTTTTGCTCTAGGTGAGGCACTTAGCCATTACTTCTTGTTGGCCAAGCTCTGTACAATGCATTATGGGAAGGAGGAACCATGTTAGTGCCTCCTCCTTTCATGAGGTAGCACTCTGAAGGAAGGGCAAGAACCAGACAAATATAGATTACCCTTCTTTCAGCAAATATTTAGCAATTACTAGCTATTGGTCAGATCCTAATCCAGTCTCTGGGACTAGAAAATGAGGCCCTTACCTCATAGTGCTTATTATCTAGTTACTCAGTTATTCTTCCCCACTCCTATCCTCTGTATTCAGATGTCACTTTTTCACAAGGCCTTTCCTAATCATCTTATTCACAACTGTATTCCTGCCATCCATGATAATCCCCATATTGTTTTATTTTCTTCCGTAGCATTTATTGCCTTTGAAAATACCATATGATCCCCTTATTTATTTTGTTTAATGTCAGACATCCCTTATCAAAATATAAGTTCCATGAAGGCAGAGCTTTTTGTCTGCTGTGCTCACTGCTGTAATTCCAGTGCTTAGAAACAGTATCTGGCATACAGTAGACACTTAATAAATATTTGCTGAATGCATATATACCATGAAATTACCTAGTAGAATTTGGAAAAATGTATACAGCCACAGAAACATGAAGTCATTCTAAACAGCTGACTATCTAGGGTGGGGGAGCGATGTGCATATTTCTGGAGGGAATACCTGGAGAGCTGTCACCATCCAGAAGGAGCCAGTCCTTAGCTGACTCTTCATGGAGAAAAGGAACATATTTCAATGAAGGGGAAAGTGTTCCAGGGAGGTGCTTGGTTCATGAAGCAGCCTGGTGACAGGAAAGCATGTGAGGTGACAGCAGTTCCCATTAGCGTTCTCATAATCCTATAGTCTCTTTTCTAATGGAGAAGCTACTTAAGCCCCTATGACACAACCTTCACCTAAAACCATGAAGCCTCATCATTTCCCATCAAGGTAAGTGTCTGATGTGTCAAGGGCATTTAGTGCACTGTGCATGAACCAGTCTGACTTCGCTTTCAGAGCTTAACGAAAACCAAGGTCCATGTTTATTCACTGGTTTCTCCACATGTTGCGGGAGAGGCCAGCTGTATTTGGTGGTTCTCTTGCTCAAGATGGACAATAAAGGTGATCATTTTCTAAGTCCAAGTAAAATGTTATCCTTGGTTTTCTGTTCAAATGGAACAAACTCCCATAGGTGAAGATATGCATATCAACCCTGATTTAGGTCATGATTGTGTGTCTTTTTTTTTTTTTTTTTGAGTTGGAGTCTCACTCTGTCACCCAGACTGGAGTGCAGTGGCCGCTCCCAGCCACCGCAGCCTCGGCCTGCTGGGCTCCGGCGATACTTTCGCCTCAGCCTTCCAAGTAGCTGGAACTACAGGCATGCACTACCACGCCCGGCTAGTTTTTTTTATTTTATTTATTGTAGAGATGAGGTCTCGCCAAGTTGCTCAGGCGGGTCTCAAACCCCGCAGGCTCAGGCAATCCACTCACCTCAGCCTCCCAAGGCATGGGATTACAGGCTGAGCCACCAAGCCTGGCTATGATTATGTGTCTTAAGCAGGACAAACTGCCCTACAGAACTGATCCTTGAGCCCCTCAAAGATGCAGTCATTTTTCTATTCACTTGCTTCTAAACTATACTAAAGCTTCATATTATTTGCATAGTTGAATGCTCTTTTTATCCTAAATTGATTACCTACTCACCAACTTTTTGTTGCTGACACTTAAAAGGAAGACTATGTCATCAACAAAGACACTTGGGACAAACTTCTCTGCCTTAGGCCCTCTTTGCCTTCCACTACAAGATCATAGAACAAACATTCCAATCTAGCATTGTATTTTTTTCTTGAAAAATAGTGCTTTATTTCCACTTTTAAAAAATGATTTGTATATTCATGATAATGTTTTAATTTACTTATATAACTGGCATATTTAAAAATCTTAAACTATTACCAAAACAATTATTTAGTTCCAACTGATAGAAAGAGAACATGTGAAGACAGAAAGGGCAGAAAGGCAGACATACTGCCTCCACATTCCAGTTGGACAGAGGGAGATAATGAGTGACAGACAGTGGCATGAGGGGTGGGGAGAGACAGGTAAGAAGGAGAACGGGAAGGTAGGAAAGAGACAAGAGAAGGGGTGCTTTGAGGGGAGGGTTCGGTGAAGTGCACTCTGCTTCCTAGCTCTGAAAATTAGGGTTCTAGAATGTTATGCTCATCTTTTAGCCATTCCCCTTTTGAAATGCCATTTCAGTGTCTTTACAGTTTTTCAACTGTTCTATTTTTTAAACTCTCTATGGTATAACAGCACTGGGGAGAAATTTTTCTGTGTTCTATAGTTATAGTGGCCTGAGTATTATAATCCCACAGGCTAGAGGAATAAAACTGAAGGTGTATATGACTGTTTAAGTCAGAGATTTCCCCAAAAGCTCACTGAATAAAAAATATTTAAATGATAGCACAAGTATTTATAGGACTATTTACTTATCTAAAGGTATTGAACATGAACGTCTATCCTAACATCTTATAACTTGTCTCTCAAAAAAAGAATAAAACCTTCTTAATTCTAGAAGAGACTCACTACTCATCTTTGGTGAGCTAGTTTCCTACTTTTACCTCCAATCTTTGAAAATATACTTGAAGAACCTTTCATTTTCTGGGAAGAATTTACAACTTTTATCATTGGTGAGGTTGCACAGTTATCTCTTCTTTTTTTTTTTAACTTGCTTCTGAGTTCATGAATTTTCCATTGCCTGTTTTCAAAGCAGTCTTCATTTTCTTTGATAATCTGCATATTCATTATACTTTTTTTTTAAACCTACATTGGCCTTCTTTATTTTAAAAATTTCTTTCTTACCTTTTTACAGAGCATCTTATCAACGAACTCATTATGTTTGTTAAAATATGCCCATGGGAATACAAAACAAATAAACAGTCTTGTCCTCCCTCTGACTCCCCAACTCAACCCACCCCTTATTTTTTTTGTCACTGAAACATTCATCCTGGTGAAATTCTTTTATGCATTTCTGAATGTGGCCCTTTGATCACTGGTTCTTTGTTTATTTCCTTCACTGTGATATTTTTTCGGAGATTCTTGCTAAGTGCAAATTAGAACAGGAGTTTCAATCTCTTGCATAATGTTGTAAAATAAATAAATAACAGAATTGTATTTAAATAAACTATTCAAATCCATGTCAGTAAATGATCTAATTAATTACTCCTTTGGGGCTATGTTATATGTTTGCTTTCCTCTTAGAGAGGTGAAGAAAGTGAAAATAAATTTCCAGCTGTTAATGGGGTAAATTTTGTAAATGGATAAGGGTCAAAGACACAAACTCTAATTTGTATCACATTTGTTTTTAGGCACTTAATTTACTCTGTTTCTTTAACCCTATTTGAATGTTCCTTAACAGTTTATACTTGATTTCATGTGAGCAGTACTGACAGACTCTAACTTGCGAGGATACTTTGTGACATTTGCAATGAGCGGAGGCAAGTTACACAAGAAGAAAGATGCTACCCCTTATAATTCAGTGTAGGATGCCAGATTTGAACCAAGTCTGCAGAGATTGGACAAAATCCAATTTGTCATTATTTATTCCTAAGCATTGTGCTTATACTCTGTACTTTTTCATTCTTATTCGCCATTTACCCAATTATATCTATCCTTATTAGACCCCTGCTGAAGGCAGCATTAGCCAGAGAAGTCCCATAGCTTAGCTTAATCCTATTATCTCTTGATAAACGGGGACGCATGAGGCTCTAGATGGCCAAATTCAGCATTACTCTCCCCTCTCTCTCTCCCTCCTCCCCTCTTCTCCCCCAAAGAAAAATGCTGTTGCTCATCCCTATGCCTGATGTAATTAAGATCTGGAAATATGCCCATTCTAATCCTTACTCAGTATAAGCATCACTGTCAATGCAGAGAAATGAACTGCAGTTATGATGTAAAGGGTTGACACCTCTGTGACATTTATTGATGTGTTGGGCCTCACCACCACATTGACAAAGTGAAGTTTACGTCTTCAGGGTTTTAAATGCCTGCCAAAAACAGCACTGAACTTGTGTGGGGTGCGGGTGGAGAAGGGTCATAGTGGGGAAGACAACAGGCCATTCTGAGAAGTGAATTTTCAAGGTATGTATTTGGATGTGCACAGGGACTGCTCAGAAAAAGAGAAAGCAAGGGAGGGGAAAGAGAGACAGAGAGAGACAGAGGGGGAGAGAGAGAACAAATTAACTTCCTTGGGAGTTCCTCAGGAATTCTACGGAACAGAAAAATCCTTTGCCTTCTCAGAACTAATCCCAGACTGTAATTTGCCTTATGGAAGATTGCCTAAAGGCCATGATAGCAGCACACGACTGAATCCTCACTGAAATTCTTTTTGTGCTGTGGTTGTAGATGTGTATCTGTATACCAGTAAATCACTCAGGCTGTATTAGCGGCAGATAGGTAGAAAAATCGTCGATGCTTATTAAAATGCTTATTAAAGTATATCTTCTAATGCTGTATAAAGTTACTAAATGTTGAGTAAAGAATAAGACCTACTTTATCCCATAGACATCTCTCAGGCTTTGTGCTGCAATTACATGATCCTTTCCTTTCTAGTACATATACTATTTATAACATCAAAAGGGCTTCGTTCTTCTTTTCAAAAGGAATTTATTATCCAAAAGGTTGCGTTTGGGAAGAGAGCCAACTCAAGCCTCCCAAGGAAAAGGAGAAAACAATCCCATTTATTTAGAAACAAATATAATTGTGATAATGTTGGAAATGTTTTTCCTATACCTTTTTATTCTCTAAGTCATAAGAGGGGTTATGGAAACCCTCAAACCCCAACCAATTCTTCATGAATGGAAGGAAACAAATGTGTTCACAAGTTGCATCCTCTCAAAAGAACGAACACATTCCTTTTGTCCCAGAAACAGGGAGCTGGCGAAGAAAGGATTGCCAGAAGGGTTAAGTGCAAGCAGAGTTTTGCACAAAATTGAAGATCAAGAAATATTGATTGGCTCTTGCTAAGATGGAGGGACTGACCTAGGAAAAGTGCCCATAGAGTTTCAATGTTCTTTTGATGCTGCCGACTCCTATAAGAACTTTGCTGTAACCTCTAGGGATTGCGGACTGCACTTGAAAAAAAACACCACAGTTCCAGAGATTTTCTTAACAGCACACACATAGGAAGTCCTCTGGGCAACTTATTTTATTTTACTTTATTGCCCTCCAAAACATTTGCATTAATGATGTAATAGAGTGACAAGTGGCCTAGGTGAGCATCTAGGCGAGTATGACCTTCATTCCTAGCTGGTGACTTCACAGTTTGAGATGGGGGGCGGTGAGGCTAATTCCTACTCTCCTGGTAGAGGCTAATTAGTGGTGATGACACCAATGATATACATATAGTGGTAAAGCATATATAGTTATATTTATTTATTACCCTTGCCAGAGCGAGCTATAAGTGCAGGCAACATGCACACATTTAACATTGAGAAGCAAAGGCATACTGCTTGTAAACATGCATTTGCTGACCTTGGTTGGCATAACAAAACAGCTGAAGCAAGTACATCAGTACAAAGAAATATTAAAAAGCGTCAATTTACAATAACAGTGTGCTTTAATTGCATGTTTATTTTCCTTTGCCTTTTATTAACATAATGACATTGGTTAAGTTCAATAGAAGTCAGCATTCTTTCGCCAGAACTGACAATAATTAGGAAAGCTACCTAGTCGGGACGTTTCTGCCTTCCCTGATAACTGTGACCAATGATAAAGTTATTATTCTGTCTAAAGAACTCCACGGGAGAAGAGACTTTAATGAGACTGGCGGCCAGAGAGTTAAAGGCAAATTAAAGGCCACGAGATTAAGGTGCAGGGTAAAAGGCTTTTCAATCCTGGACCTCAGCCAGGATATCAAAAACGAAGGTAACCCAAGTATAGTGTTTTCCATCTGCCAGTATTCCATTTCCAAATATTTGACTGTTCTGTATCAATGTTTAGGTTTTAGTTCATGAGATTACAGGACTATTCGAAATCATGAATAGTAGCCTCTGTTTTTCCCAAAAGCAACTTGCTAAACATACAAAATTCATCAGACCTGGTAGCGGTCCTGCAAAACAGAGTGAATCCAACACAATAGATTTCCAGGTATGATATAAATCAAATTTTACTTCATCTGTCTCTAGGGGTGGGAGACTGGCAGAGTTCTAATCATATACATATTTAAATTTGTAATCAGACTCCTTGGGAGGACAGGCTGTTGTGTTTACCATGAGCTTATCGCTAAGGTTTCTGGGGACTAAGGATAGTTGGTTGTAAATCCTGTCATTTTGGTGACTTAATATTTTATATTATCATGATATTAGCATAATTGTGACCTCTGCATTGTAGCATTTTATGTGTTTCCAGTGTAACTTTTGATGCTTTACTAAAGTCAACAAAAATTCCCATTATTCCCTCTTTTAGAGCACATTTGGCATGAAGTATTAAGGTTGATTTAATGTTATTAGTGCTTAAAGTGGTGCAAAATCCATGAATATACACATCCATCTCCCAGTTCACCATAACACTGCCATAAAATGCTCGGAGATGGGTGATAAACATTTCCTCTCCTTTTTTTCTCTTTCCCTAATTTTTCCTGCTGGAGGCTCTTCCTCTACCCAGAGGGCATGCGAGTGTTGCCAGTTCCCCCACACAGATCAATCACTAGGGTTTCCACATGCCCAAATAATAACACAACGGGAGAGCTTGGCTCAGCTGCAAGCCTCATTAAAACTATTCTCAAAGTAACAGCAAGGTTTGGGGAGCACTCTACTTGGACCAGACTCTGCATATTTTCCAAGATAATGACCAGAGAAGAAGCATTAGAGGACATAGTCCCTTTTATTTGTGATTTTGGCAAGTTACAAAAAATAGTGAAGCAAAGCTAACTATTTCAAAGGGTGTCCAATGGTAAAGTGTTGCTTAAAATTCTTAGTGAAAAATTATTACTATGGTAAAACTACTGAGGCTTGAAGGGCTGCAAGGGGTAAGTGAACTTGGAGAGACTAAGAAGCTCTGATTTGCTGGCTTCTGGATGCAAAGTGTTTAATCAGAATAAGCAGGGAAACTTCAGTTCAGAATCACCCCCATCACGGGTCTCAAAATGTTTCACAGGCTATTTATGTGACTGTGAGTGTATGTGCTGTTGTGTGTGCATGACAGTGTATGCTCTGTGTGTGAATGTGTAGCTATGTGAGTGTATATACTCCATATGTGAGTGTATATGTTTGCTGAGTGTGTTTTATGAGTGTGTGTTTTGGTGTGTGCCTGAGTGTGCTTCCTCTGTGTGTATGTCCTGTGAGTGTGTGTTGTGGTGTGTGTGTGGTATGGTGTGTGCAAGAGTGTGTATGCTCTTTGTATGAGTATATGCTCTGTGTGTGAGCATGTCGTAGTGTGTGCATGAAGTGTATATGCTCCATGTGTTGTATGTGAGTGTGTGTGTGATTGTACATGTGAATATTAGGCACATGATCAAGTTACCCCTATTTAGAGATGTGGATAGGCAGTGAGAGTGAAGATAGTGTCACAGGAATTCCAAGTTGATTTTCCCACTATCCCTGTATTATATCCTCTTCTGGGTAGTTTTTAAAAATTTTTTATTTTGAAGATGTGGGATACAACTCAGAGTTAGATATACAAGTGGTCATCATACAGGTAAAGTTTGGGCCTCCCTTTGGTCCCCACTTTGCCTGGTTTCAGATCAGATACCCTTACTGATGAAGTGTGCCCATCTACCCTGGCAGCTTTCCTCTACTGCCAATTCCTTTCTTATAGTATTGTGGTAATTGTTCAGGGACCGCTTATGAGTGAGAACATGTGGAGTTCAATTCTGATAGATCACTGAGTATTATAGACTCTAAATCCATCCAAGTTGCTGCAAAGTCCATAGGTTTGTCCTTTATGGCTATGTAATTTTTGGGTAGCTTCTATAAACAATCTGGTAAATTGTTCCTTTACCCTTGCAATCTAATGTTCCTATAATTTAGGAAAGATAAATTCAAAAGGTTCTGAGAAGACCAACCTCCCTTTCTAAAAAGAAGATGAAAGGCTGTGAATAGGATCTAGAAAAATAAGACCAAAGAAGCTGACATTAAATCCAGAGGGAAACAAAAGGCTAAGTGGTGAATTTATTATTGCATTCATGTATATAAAATATTTTGATAAAAAGGGGGTTGACAGAATTCTTTTCATCACTAAGGAAGACAGAGACAAATTCATATTAATATTGTAATAAAAATAATTTAAGTAAGAAATCGAGAAATTCCTGACTCTAAGTTCTCAGAGAGAGACACCCCTTGAAATGGTCTGCATTTTAAAATGCTACTCTCTGTCAAATATTGTCATTTTCAGGTGGTTCCCAAAGGTCTTTGAGGGTGGTAAAACAACTAAAGTAATACAAAGAAATGTACAGCAGGCAAACAACTCTATCAACATATGATGTGGCTCCTGTGCCTCTGAAATAAATGCCCGGTGATACAAAGGGGCCAGGTAGAAAAACCATGCAAATTGCCACGATCAGAATCTTTAAATAATGAAGTTCTGGTATTTGCTCATTTCCCACATTTTATATTGATAAAACAGAAACACAGCTGCCCAAAAGTAGGATGGATTTGGAATGGGGAAATGAATAAAAAATACTCATAAATGCTTAAATTGGGTAATACTAAATTGACAATGGAGGGGTATATTTTTTCCATTAAGTAGTGTTCAAGTATGATCAAAGTTGTGTTGAAATACCGACATTCAGAGAGGGAAGATTAATATTTATTTGCTTCCACTTCTTATTCTAATGATAACTCTCTACTTAATTGGCCTAGTTAATTTATGAAATCAAATCTAGATCAGTGAAATTGACAAGTAGTCATTGAGGAAAGGATATTACAGTTTAAAAGCATGAAGGATAGCAGTATAAATGATATATGTTATGCTATTAAGCAAGTCACTATAAAGTGAATTACAATGAGCATAAAGGGAATGTATTTTACTGTGTCAAAAACACATTTTTATGCAATGTACAAACTTTATGTTGAATGGTCAATCTTGACAACATGATTTCTCTTTCTGAAAGTCTGTGTCTATATTTGGATAAAAATCAATAACATATTAGAAAGGAAGTAAAGTGTACACGGGACATGGCGCTAAGGAAAACCATCATTATGTTTTCAAGTCAATTTTAACAGTACATTTTTCTGTGCCTTTTAGAAAGTCTTTAAGGCACGTCTTATTCTTCACTGGGGAAAGCATGGCCATGGCTACTAGTAAATCATGTAGTTTGTCATCAAGTGGGAAGTGAAACTCTATTCCCATCTCAAAGTGAGAATGGCCAAGGTCCTTCTCTGGAAGGCAGAGAAGCCAGCTAGGCAGCTGGCAGAATTTATTTCACTCTGGTCCATGCCCCCTCTGGTGGCTGAATGCCAGGGTGAAGTAACACAATGAGAAATTGCTTCCCTCTCAGTGGGAGGTGCGTAATTTTCTCTCCCATTCACAAAGGGAGTTTCACACAGCATTTCCTCAGGCAGTTGTTTATCTTTAACCCAAACTCTCCAAACCAGAAGTAGGAATACTTTTGTCAAAGAAGCACTTGCAACGAAACACACGGCAATGATCTGATGTAAAACAGAGAAACATAGAGACTTTGGGTATTCCTTGACCTAATAGCTCAAAATTCTGTTTAGAAAATTATGCATCTTTTGGATCTTAGTTCTTTTTAGCTCTACTGGAATTTTAGGCACATAAAAAGTTAAAGTAGGTCAGACGGTAGCATCGATATGCTTTGCACACAGTGAGCACTCCACAGATGTTCGCTAAGTGAAACTGACTAAATCAGACCTTTGATTTCCTATGTAAAGAAAAATGCATCAAATTTGTTTTATTCTAATTCTTTTTAAATGTGCATTATTTGTTGCACTAGTAAGCATGTCAAGGATCTAAACACAAGTAAAGGGGAAAGTCTTGTTTATATTCCATATCATGATTCTTAAAACTTTGGTGATTAAGATCTGCTAACTCCAAAATTCAATCTAAGACCTTCTCTTTCTGTTTCATTTATTCAGAGCTTATCACGTTAGATTAAAACTTCTATGTTGATGACTCAATATGGTCTGAACTGATTTTATCTTTCCATCTACACTACTTTGAAAAAAATGCATTAAAGTTTGAGAGGTAGGAGTGAACAGCAGCTTTAGAATCAATCAGACCTGTGGTTTAATTCCCAGGTAACCCACTCACAAATGATATCACCTGGGTTAAACTACTTAATCTCTCTGAGACTCAGTTTTCTCATCTATAAATGAGAAAAATAAAAATTCCTCCTTCACTTTTGATAGTTTAAGGTACCAAAAGTATATAAAGTACAGTTAGCACAAGACCTTGCAAAGCACAAATAACCAATAGAAGTTACTTATTTCTATTTTTACTATATTATTGACGCCACAATTCACCATAGCTACCCAAACCAGAAACCTGAGCATCATGTATTTTCCCTTTCTCTTCGTCATCTTCCACATTACTGTTTTGCTCCTTTAACTTCCTAAACCATTTTCAAATTTATGCCTTTCTCTTCATCCCTCCTTCCTTGTCCTGAGGCATGGTATGAGCCCTTATTTTCTTCACAAATACACCTCAAAAGTTAAATTTGTTTGGGCTGATTCAAAAGCAATACGTTTTTATTGACAAAATAACTAAGAGCACAGAAATGCAAAATTAAGGGTGAACATCTCTCCTCCCTCCAAAAAGGAACTCTGAAAGTTTTCTATATATTCTCTTCAACTTTTTCAATGTATATTCAAACATATCTGTTTTGTATGTTTGTGTATGTCATTTCTTTGACTATTTTTACTTAACATAGTGTAGTTATCATTCCTTGTCAGTATAATTTAGATATACCTCCTTATAATATCTATTCCATTCTATAAATTTACAAACTAATAATCAGTTCATTAATTCTTATGTAAATTACTTCAAGTCGACTTGTAGTGTCACTACAAGTTCAAGCTTGACTCTGTAATGTCACTACTTAAAATCCTTCATTGATTCTCACCATCCTTGAGAAAGTTCTCTAACATGGGGTGCAGGGTCTGGATGATCTAGACCCTGCCTAACTCAACAGCTTCATACACTGCCATTCTCTGTCTTGATCTTTTGCTTGTAGTTCCATGAAGCGTGTCATGTCATACTGTCTCTGCTTTGTAGAATGCAGGAGTGGGCAAACTTTTTGTAATGGGTCAGGTAGCAAATATTTGAGGCACTGAGGATCATATGCCTTCATCACAACTATTTAACTCTGCAGTTGCAGGGCTAAAGCAGCCACAGACAACACTGAAAAATCACGGCTGTGGTTCCAATAAAACTTTATTTACAAAAATAGACAGCAAGTTAGGTCTGCCACATGGGTCATAATTTGTCAATTCTTGTTCTAGATAATTTTTCAGCTCAAGTGACACTCTTTGTAGAAAACCTTCTCAAATATTTCCATTTCTACTCCTGTTCCCATAATACTCAGTGCATAAACAAATTGCCTTATAAAACTATCGATGTATATGTTTGCTTTCCTCAGTAGACTATTAACTACATGAAGATAGGATTGTTTTCTTCATCTTTGTATCTGTGGCATTTATATGTATGACATTTAATAAGTACTCAATAAATCTTAAGTGAATAGATAAATATCTTCAAAATTATTTTTTAATGATTACTTCTTTCTCTTCCAACAAAAATTCAGATTAGGTGATCTACATTACCTAAAAGTGAATTAAATTCCTCATCTTCTTTTCTCCATCAACTTTTAACCAGGACTTGCATCTGAAGCATCTAGAGGGCTTTAAGCACTGACAGTACTGAGTCTTCTGACACAGATTTGGATTCAGAAAGTCTGAGTTGAGGTCTTGCATCTGCACGTTTTAAATGCCTCCTGGGTGATTCTGATGCATGCTTCAGTCATGATACTGATAGAAAACAATCCTCTCCTTTTCAATTTCCCAGTTTTAATCAACCAGCCTCCTAGTACCCCTCGACAATGTGGTTGGTATTCTCAAGCCAGCTCTCCCCTGCAAAATCCCTCTTTACCACTATCTTACCACCATATTTTTATTCTTGACCACAAACACTCTGCAAAGGTCAAGCAAATGTGCTTACTGTTCCCTGCAGGGAACTTTGGTTTAGGTTCACCACTGTTCAATTGGATTTACGCCATTTTTGCTTGATGAATGGTTTCCATCTTTATTCTATCTGTATGTTTTATTATAAGCCTTTGAAATCCTTTTGCAAAGTAAAATAATATAATCATATTAACAATGCCTTTTTTTTTCAGCTTTGCATGCATCTTTTGACTTCTAATCTATCCCATATACACACATAGCTAAACCTGCTTTCTCATAGGTTTCTCTCTCTGAGTAAAAGGCAACAACCATCCATCTAGTTGCTCAGGACAAAAATCTTGGAGTCATCCTTGCTCCAACCAGTAAGCCAATCCTCTGGGCTTGACATTTATATAGAATCTGATCATTTCTTACCACCTCCACAGCTACTAATTGACCCAGGCAACTACCATCTCTAGCTAGAAGATTGTAATAGTTTCCTGGTCTTCCTACTTCCAGTCTAGTCTTAACAGTCCATTAGCAATATGACAGCTAGAGCTATTTCTTTTGTTTTCAAATAACAGCTTTATTGACATATAATTCTCATTAGAGGTATTATTTTAAAACTGAAGTCAAACCATGTCATTCTTTAGCTCAAATCTACCCCCATGGTTCCCCCAAATCACTCAGAGTAAAAACAAAACTACTTACTTACATAAGCCTCCAAGGCCTCCAACGGACATCTTGTGGAACCCTCTCTTACCTCTCCAACCTGATCTCTTCCTCTTTCTCTAGCACATGCCTTGCCTCTCCAGTCACACTCCTTTGCCCGGGCAGCTCTTTTCCCAGATATCTGTGTGAATGGTTCCCTCCCTTCCTCAGGGCTCTGTTCAATTGTCCAGGGTGACCTACCTGGATCAACCATTTATAACTGCAATCGTTTTCAGCCCCAGCACTTTCTATCCCCTTTTCCCTTTCAATCATTTTGCATAAATATATTTTATTGTTTGTTATTTCCTCCCACTACAATATAAGCTCTATGAGGACAGGGGATTTGTTGTACCCTTCTGTAAAGACAGTGACTGAAACATAGTAGGTGACCAATAAATAGCTGCTGAATGAATTTAAAAAAACCAAAAACCTCTCTTTAAATTTCCTCCACCCACCTTTCTGTCTTCAGTCTTACTCCAAGTTCTTCCTACCGGTAATTTCCTCTTTCAATTCGATTAGATTAAAAACTCATTTTACAGCTTTATTCCTATCTACCCACTTGACTTTTTTAAAAGGATGTTGACATCAACTACTCTAGCTTTTTATTTATATAATATGATATCATAGACATTTTGAATTGAATGCAATCCTTGAAACTTATCTAGTCCATTTCCTTCATGTCCCACATCAGGGAGCAACAAAGAGTAGCAGAGACAGGGAGAGAATCTCAACTCCCATTTCAATGTTTACTGCTCTGTACCACATGGATGCATCTGTTACAACCTTATCTAAAAACAGTCATGTGCTTTCTGTTTGCTATGGCCATAACTAAGGGAGGCCTTGCTTTCAACCTACTGGTAAGACAGTTTGGTATAACTGGATATCGCATGGTTGGCAAAAAGAGAGGTGGACAAGAAGTATGGTCATGAGATTACTGCCCCAGTTTCTCTAGCTAATGTGACTAGCTGCTCAGGTCCCCATATGAAAAATGGAGAAATCAATGATTCTATCCTGATGACAGATGTGCCATGGGTATCAAATGTGATGATGAATGGGAAAGCAATTTGGAATTCATAGAGCACTGTACAAATGTAAGTTATGTTGTGATCTCAGAACAGTTATCTAATATGCACCTCTTGTGAAAGTGACTGGGCTGGGCTCGGTGGCTCAGTCTGTAATCCAGCACTTTGGGAGGTCGAGGTGAGTGGGTTGCCTGTGCCTGCGGGTTTGAGAACAACCCGGGCAACTTGGTGAGACCTCATCTCTATGATAAATACAACAATTAACCAGGTATGGTAGTGCACGTCTGTAGTTCCAGCTACTTGGAAGGCTGAGGCAGAAGGATCACCGGAGCTCAGCAGATTGACGCTGGAGTGGCCATGAGTGTGCCACTATACTCCAGCCTGGGTGACTGAGACTCCAACTCAAAAAGAAAAAAAAAGACTGGAGGACAGCATATGATCAGCTAGTGCAAATTTGTCACATAATTGGAGAAACTGCTCACAGCCATGTGGTAGATTATTAGTATCCCCTTTATAAAGAGAGAGTTCTTTGAAAAATTTTTTGTTGTTTTTCCACAAATTCTGCATTAGCTTGTAATTTTCTCAAAGTTGGGATCCACTTTGTTCTCAGGTTGGATGCTCAGTAAATACAATATCTCTAAAACAGTCACCATCTTTCTTGAAGTATGTCTGGCTAACTTCACTTGGATTCCACAGGGAAAGAACTTTATAAAAGTTCACTTCTATTGTTCTCATATTAAATAATGGAAAAAAATTCCAACATAGCTCTTTGATAGAAACTAGAATGTTAACATCTGGTATAAGATCCTTTGGCAACTGTTAAAGATGTGATCAGCCTAAATGAACCACCTTACATATGTTTGGGGAATTCCCACCTCTAAAGATTTTTACTATGAAGTAGGAACAAGGTTGTAATTAACTCTAGAAGGTTTCCTCCCACCTTCCTTGGTTAAATCTATCAAATGTGAGAGCTGGTTTCTGGAAAAACGTTACTCTCTGGACAGTTACTTAGTTAAGTCTATGGTTCAATAAGTTCCCAATTCATATAACAAAGGAATTTGTTCAAGCAACATGTTTGTTTCATACTCATGGTCCTAAAAGCTAAATAAAACAAACACTATAGAAGACTGTGTTTTCCAAAAATGGCTGAACCAATATCCATCTCACATTCCCTTCTTACAAAGTGATGTCGATACTTCTTCATCAAGTGATAGGATCTATGCTCTCTTTCCTTGAACCTGGGCAGAACTTTGTGACAGAGATGACCAATAAAATATTAGAAATGGCAATATATGACTTCTGAAATAGGTTACTCCACTTGGCTCTCTTTGTCTTGAGAGTCTGACTCTTGGAAGTTAGCCACCATGCTGCGATGAAACCAGTCACATGGTAGGTAGCATCAATCAGCAGAGCTAAGTGGGTATGTGGCTGGAGATGATGCCAATCCCCAAACCTTTGAGCTGCCCACCAGATGCCAAGTGGAGCCAAGTAAAGCTATTCCTGCCAAACGGTGCCTAAATTACAGATTTGAAAGCAAAATACATGGTGACATTGGCTCAAGCCATTAAGTTTTGGTATAAATTTTTTTTTTTAATGCAGCAACAGATAATCAGAACACATATCTTCCTACTTTCCCATGTGCATTTCCATTGGTCAGTTAGAGGTCCAAAACCTGTTTACCAGACAACAGTCAAATTAAGAAGTGAGTGTTCAAAGCAGAAATGAAAATGCTGCACCAAGGTTTATCAATGGGCTCTCTTAAAAATTGCTCAGCCCTGGTTATTGGAAGGATCCATGCTATGAGAATGACATTCTTGTTTATCCTAGAGCAACTAGATCCCATTAACACATTTAAAGGATTGAGGTCAGAAAGCCATGGGGACTTGATATTAGCTTTAAATATCTATTTATAAGATCAGGGATAATATCTGATATTTTCATGACTGTTTTTAGGCCCTGAGTAAGTTATATACCCCTGTGTTCATTACTTTCTTCACCTAAAAAATGGACATAATTGTATCTACTTCACAGAGTTGCCACAAGAATTTAATGTGTTAATATTTATAAAGCACTCGATGACTAGCACACAGAGAATCTATTTTGTTGTTTTTCAATAAAGCTTCCTCTTTATTGATCATGGCTGTGGATAGAAAGGGATTTGCTGAATCACTTTTATTCTGTATGTAATATAATTCTCGATTAAGATTGATTTTTTTTTATTTTGAAGATATGGGGTACAATTCAGGGTTAGGTATACAAATGTTCATTATGCAGGTACCCTTGTTGATGAGGTGTGCCCCTCCCTCCCCTGGCAGTTTCCCTCAACTGCCAATCCCATTCCCCCACCCCGGTAGTTTCCCACTACTGCCAATTCCTTTCTTATAGTATCACAATAACTGTTCTTTGTTTCTGTGATAGATCACTGAGTATGATAGACTCTAAATCCATCCAAGTCCATATATTTGTCCTTCTTTATGGTTGTATGATATTCCATAGTGTATATGTACCACATTTTAAAAAATCCAGTCCAGCTTCAATGGGCAGCATGGTTGGTTCCATGTTTTTGCTATTGTGAATAGAGTTGCAACAAACACACATGTGCAGGTATCTTTTTGGTAGAATGACTTGAGTTCCTCCAGGTATATTCCCAATAGGGAAATTGCTGGTTCATATAGAAGGCCAATTTCTAGTTCTTTCAGAAACTGTCACACTGTCTTCCAGAGAGGTTGACTAGTTTGCATTTCCACCAGCAATGTAGAAGCTTTTCTTTTTCTCTGCATCCTTGCCAGCATCTGTTGCTGTTTGTTTTACTAATGATGGCCATTCTTACTGGGGTTAGGTGGTATCTCAATGTGGTTTTGATTTGCATTTCCCTGATGATGAGTGAGGCTGAGCACTTTTTTTTTTTTTTTTTTGAGTTAGAGTCTCACTCTGTTGCCCAGACTGGAGTGGGAACGGCTACCGCAGCCTCGACCTGCTGGGCTCCAGCAATCCTTCCGCCTCAGCCTTCCAAGTAGCCGGAATTACAGGCATGCGCTACCATGCCCGGCTGATTTTTTGATTTATTGTAGAGGTGAGGGCTCGCTGCCCAGGCGGGTCTCGAACCCACGGGCTCAGGCAATCCACTCACCTCAGCCTCCCAAAGGCGCGGGATTACAGGCTAAGCCACCGAGCCCGGCTGCTGAGCACTTTTTCATGTGTCTGTTGGTTGCCCATATAGCTTCTTTTGAGAAATAAGACTGATTTTTAAAGGCATATACATTTATTTGTTCTGTCCTCACCCCTTGACTAGGAGCAAAGTTTGAAATGGATTGCTGCTTTCCCAAACAGACTTCCGAAAGAAGGTCTTTAATTAGTAAAAGCATATCATCCATCAGTAATGAAGACGGATAGACGTACTGTATTATGCTTCTCTTGAAATATTCTGACCAAATTACAAGAACTGCATAAAATAAGAGCTCTGTTGCTTGCTTATCACACCTTACGTAGCATCTCTACTGATCCAGGGTTCCAGATTCCAACCAGGTCTTAATTGTGGCTAGGAGACTAAGAATTCAATAAGAAGAAGTTTTACTAGAATGTATTCAATACAAAGCTTGACTCCCTTTAAAGAACTTTTAGAAGTGTGAGTATATATTTTGTCCCAATTCCTGCTGCATAAAAAAGTACACTGCTGAATCAGTGCTGGATACAGCTGATGATGTTGATACAGATTATGACAGCAGGGGGAGGATAAGGATATGGGAAAAAATGATGACCATTCTTGTAATAAGGCAAGAACTTGTACTTAATACTTTATGAAAATGCTCTCGGAATTGGGTCCAGTCAGACAGAGTATGAGTTAAACCTGCTGAGAAGCAGTTTTCTGAATCTCTGGAATTAGTGCCTTCATTAATATTTTAAAAAATAATTCTCTTAGATTGATTCTCATAGAGAAGCATCCACAAGGCAGGTCTATATTTTTTGGAAAAAGAAAAAAAGAGAGAGAGAGAGATCTTCCAAAGAATAAATGTATTTTTCATTACTTATTTCCACATTGGCTTTTGAAACAGAAGACAGGACTCCCTGTAAGAAAGGACCAAGTGGCCACACCTTTAGGGTTTCTGTTAACACAAGGAACTTGGCTTTCATATTTTCTACAGATCTTTATGCAGTTATAAGTTTACATACTCGTGTATTTATTAATTCAGTTTTTCTGCCTTTCATGAATAAATTATGCTTAGCTAATTTCCATACGAGCCTGGTGGCCTTCTCCAGGGCTTTAAATCAGAGAGTCTGGTGAAATTTTATGTACATTCAACAGCAGTTTATAGATACATTCAAAAGCACTTGACGTCATCCATTCAACTGCTTGTAATTCTGTGGGGAGGAAACGATCACACTTGCATGCCTGGATGGGTCACACTTTACTTTTGGGGGTGGGATGACCCCTCAGATGGTGTGCCTACTGCTGTTTCAATCACTGCTACCACACTTCTAGTTTAGGGGGTTTGCACAATTCAAGACTGAAATAATTAAGATGTTTAAGACTCTCATTATCCATCTCTGGTCTAGTTCAAGTCTCTTCTGACGTGTATTTTATTTGTGTTGCAAGCATGATGATTTATCACACCATCTCTCATTCTCTGGGGAAAAATCAGAGCCAACAATGGCAACTTTGAGAGATTTTGACTTTTGCTGAACACAGAAAATCATTAGTTTTAAATCTAAAGGCTCCTTATTGATTCTGAGGCCTCAGAGCCATGCAGCACATGCTCCACATCGCTTAGATTAGCTAAGTCACCACTTCAGCATACAAAGGGCTCTGCACTCCACCCAGACAAGGCCAAAGTATCTGAGGAGAGTGAACATTCCAGTCACATTTCCAGGTATTTAGCTCCTCTAAGTACAGCGCAACTACATATTGGAAATATAGATGCTTCCATGCTTTTCTTTACTTTCAGTTGTTCTAAGCCAAGTAGACAGAATTTCATGTCTAAAGTGAGTTCTACAACAGCGCAAGTAAAAAAAAAAAAAAAATGAATCCCATGACTTCCTCCTCCAGTGTGTGGTAGTTTAACCTTTAAATGATTACTAGCAGGATCTCAACTTTAATTAAAACTAGAATTGTTTTTCATCTACATCCCCCAAAGAGGGAAAGTTAGCTCTTTTGTCGACTTACACACTATTATAACTAGGCTTTCTGTATACACACGTAAAAAGTGAAAGTCATCTTTGACCTGGTGTATGTGTTGAGTCCAAATGATGAGTCTAGGCATCAAACCCATAAGAATTTTCTTCCTTCTGTCACAGTTTAAGAGATTTGGCTCCTGGGAGTGTGCACACACAAGTAGGCACGAGGACACCCCCAGTGGGCAGCCCAAGCTCACACTGACCAAAGCAGTGCTGGTTTTGAAGTCAATTTCAACCAAGACACAATTTTATGGGTGTTAAAATAGTTTCCGCTCACAGCTATAGTAAAACCAATAAATAACAACTTCAACTAACAAATATATTACAGACGTGAAATTTTCAGTCTAACCTTTAGTTTATCACTTCCCTCAATGAACAAACTCTAAAAGTCTTCTTATGTCTTCTCAAAGAAGATGTACAATTGCTATATGAACAATGGTAAGGTAATTTAATACTGATAATGTTTACTTCATGACCAAATTGGTGATGACTACTTCTATTATGTGAATACTTGCTAAGAGGTTAAAAAAAGAATCTTGCTAGTCATCACCTGATTTTTCTAGGGTTCGTGTTTTTTTATTCTAAAATTGAGAATTTGAGGCTCTTCCTCAGAAGACCGGGGCCTATAGTGGACTGATCCTGGTTTTGTGCTACAATAAGCCTGGTTTCTAATCCTGTCTGTACTGTGTTTCACACCCTTCAGGCTAGGCCATGGTCTATCTCTTGCTTCTCTAAACAGCTCCATCTTCTCTACCGCACGGTCCAGCCTCCTGGCAGACTGCCTCCTAGCTCGCCCTTGTGTGCTCCAGAGCTAGAGAGCCTGCTCATGATTCCTCTTCAGTTTGGTTCAGACTACGACCCGCTGTGCATTTTGATTTGATTCAACTTTCTAGGGGCGCTCAAGGCTCAACTACTTATACTCCATGTTCAAAACTGTTCATTTACTTATTGTGGCCACCACACAACTTAGCATTTTATTATCTATTATGAATCTACTGGATTTTATGGGATTCCACAGATGATTTGAGGTGGCTAAACTAAGAACACATAAAACCGAATCACGATAAAATAACATATGCCATATATTATATGGAATAAAGGCAAGGGACATTATAAATAAATGGAATATCAAAGGCATGTTTTATAAAAGAAAAACAGCATAATGGCCATTTTTTACTTAGTATATAGAAGTGAGGCATATTATATCCTAAAGCCCCACCATTTATAAACTATAGGACTTTGGACAACTTATACAGCTTTCCTAAGCTTCATTTTCTTCACTGTAAAACAGGAATGATAAAAATAGATTTTTAAATGTGAAAATTAAACAAGATAATTAATATAGAGTGTTTTTAAAAGTGCCTGGTACATAGTAAGTGCTCAAAGCTAATAATAACACCAAGAACACTGACCATCATGAGTGAATAAATATACCATATAATCTTGTTTTTTAGTTACTTGTATGCATGTGACCGATCTTACCTTCTGTAAACTGCTTCAAGACAGTAGTCATATTTTAAACTTTTTCACTCTAGGGACTACATTTAACTTCTTAAGCTTGACCGCACAACTTCTTAAGCATGGCACATAAGATAGTTTAACTTAGTAGGTTGATAGAATTAAAGAATTCATTTACTCACGTATTCATTCGATAATATTTATTGAGCATCTACTGTGTGCAAAGCAGGAAAATTCTGCCTCAGAAAAAACAAAACAGATATAGTCCCTGTCACCATGGATTCATAAATAAAACTGTAAATGAATACTACAAATACACAATTTGCTTGATTACTGATCATTCAAGTGAAAAGAACTTTTGGGTGGTTTAATAGTGTGTGACTAAAGGCAGCACACATTAAATGCACCAAAGCAGGATCCTTATTTACCATTTCCACAGTGAAAGGAAGGATAATAATAATAGCAAGATGACAATGATGATGAACCCAATAATAATCTTCAACAGCTGACAAGAATTGAGTGCTGACTATGTGCCAGGCTTCTCGGGTCATAGGTATATGGGTCCAGGCAACTGCAGAAGCTGCCAGATAAACCCAAGCTCCGCTATCCAGGACCAGGCAGCCCCCTGAACAAAGGCTCTGCACTTGACATCACACCGGAAGGCACAAACAGCTCCCAGCTTCTTTCCAAATGGAGCATCTGACCATAAATCAAAGAACGATTCTCATGCACGGTCGGTGAAAAAAGACAGCATGTTCTGTACAACCTGTGTCACAGCTACGGCCATAGACAGTAAATGTTTCTGGGAATAAATGAATACCAGCTTCATCTTCATCATTATGTAACACCCCAGGAATCAGAGGGACATATCCTAAACTGAATTTGGAAAATTCAGGAGGGGTGTATCTCTCAAAAAACTTCACAGAAAAGCAGGGGCTTTAGGCTTTTTGCTATGGGTCAGCTGTTTTGGATGCTTTGGTATTTATTCAGAAAGCAGGACCTCATACTCACCACACAGTCAGAAGGGAGTCATTTCAACAATAGATTACTGTAATGTACTTGGCCAGTGCGACCCTCACTATTACCATGAGTTAAGGCTGATTTACTGGAGCTATAAAAATAAAAAAATTAACAGTAATAATGAACCTTTGATACACATGCTGGCTTTACCAGAGGGTCCCACACAGAAAATGGACCTTAGGGCCAACATGTAGATTTGTGACACTGCCCAGGGGACTTCAGAGTCCAAAAAGCAATGAATGTATTAAGCGAATCCATAACCACAGCTTTCTCATGTGTGACAGATATAATATCCCTCATCTTACTTAACTGTTTTGGGATATCATGTTTGAATGAGCACAATGGAACAGAAAAAGGGAAGTTTATATAAGTTGTGAGTAGGGACTGCAGTTTGAATGGGTTCTGGTTCCCTTCTTGAGAAGAAGGGTACATCCAGGAGTAACCTGGCTGGAGCATAGGTTTGGGGTTTGTCATGCCAAGAATCCAACATGAAATTTCCCTCGCACCTCAGCTTAGGACAGGTCACATGCCACGAAAGCCTATCATCCCCATTGCAACTGTTTTCATACAGATTCCATGACTCGAAATAAAGTCCATGGGTCACATCACATCAACCAGTTGAGGCAGTTAGTGCAACACAATTTAACTCCTCAAGAGACTGAAATATAAATTATTCTAACTGTGTTGATTTTGGGTACAGGTACCTGAGACAAGAATCTATTGCCAAGGATTCCTGACTCCAGGCATATTTTCTTTGCCTCAGTTTATCCATTTGTAAAATAAGATTAACAATACCTGTGGTGCGTGAATCATCCACGAATGTGAGGTTCAAGGCATTGTTAGGAATGGTAGAGCAGACGGGGAGCTTACTTAATATTTATAAACCTTTGAAATCTCCTTATGTGTAGAGCTGTTTAAGTATAAATTATTATTAAAATTATTAGCCTTGAGAATTATAATTACTGCTTCATTATTTTTCTCATTATGCTCATTCTATGGGGGTTTCTTGTAAATATTCCAAATGAGCTATTGTCTTTATTGTATAATCAATTTAATGTTTATCCAAAAGCTTTAAAGACACAAAGTATGACATAAATTTGCAAGATCCAAGGTGAGACAAACACATAATCTCTTTTCCCAAAGAAATTTTTGTAGGAAAATATCACTGGTTGGATGATGGCTACTTAGAAAGGATTACTACTGATTTGTGGAGTGGTTTTGACTTCTTTTTTTAAAAATAGGCTGGCTAAGATGTATGAATCTCATACTAATGGAGATACCTCCAATTTCCATTAGAAGCTGCTGGCCAAGCTAAGGTATAAACCTTTCCTTCTTTCTAAGCCACTGCCTACTGCCATATTTCTTAGAAACTTCCTCAGTCTGCCTCAGTGGACACAATAAAAAATAGAAAAAGATAATGAAATCACAGACTCACAGAATGTTGAAACTAAAATAAGAACTACCATTTATTAGATAACCATTCTATCGTCCAGGTGTTTTCTAAAGTGTATTATATACAGGATCTTATTTCATCTTTCTATAAGCTGAACAAGAAAAACGATGCTATTATCCCCATTTTACTTACAAGGGAATGGAAATTCAGAGAGATTAAAAAAACTACCACAAAGTCACACTGCTGGTAGTGTGTAGAACAAGGATTTGAATCCAGAGTTTATACTCATGACCATTAGGACTTCAAAGAGTAGCTCCTCCTGAAGTCTTCCCTGATGTCTGTCTTATGCTGAAGGTCCCTGCCACAATCTGGCACAGGTGAGTTATGTTGCAGTAACGAACAACCCCATGTTATGAGGAGTTCCAAAAATGATAGCTTATTTCTCACTCATGCTCAAGTCCAGCATGGGTCACTAGGAATTCTGCTCTCTGCTATCTTTCCCCCAGGGCCCAGGTTCAGAGCTGCCATCTTTATTGTGAAGAGGGAAAGAGAACGTCAGAGGATCTTGTCTTTAAACACGTCAGCTTGTATAAAACATATCACTTCAGCTCACAGCTCATCTGCCAGAACTAGTTACATGGTCCCACACAACCTCAAGCAGGCAGAAGGTTTAATTATCCCATGCTCAGAAGGAGAAAACCATTATTCAGAGTGCTGTGGTGATTAGCTAGTCCCATGCCTTCAGGCTTAGGTAAGGAAATGTATCCAGAAAGGTTGCCTAATGTTGCCCAGATACGCTAACTAGAAACAGGCAAGGGATGAGGGATGAGAGTTTAACTGTCTCTGGTCCACTACATTTTCCCAACAACACACCCTCAGGTAAACTAATTTCTTGTAATGATCACTTCCAGCTTACCTAGTGCTCAGTCATGGAAAGTATAGAGATAAAAAATAAACCAGACCAAATAGGAGTCTCCATTATTTGTGACTTAAGGGCAGGAGGAACTTCTCACTGAGTAGCCTTTCCCTTTGAAAGTATTAGCTTTCACACATTTACAGTTCTTGAATGCCAATGAAATCGCTATTGTCTCAACTACCTTACAACCTTGAAATCATTACCACCTCCATTTTACAGATGATGAAACTGCCTCCAGAGGAAATGGTAGAGCTGGGTTTTGAATAGGGAGTTCTAGTCTACTAAGCCTGCACTACTAAACTATGCTTCTTCCTAGGGGCTGCTAGAGGCATTACCCTGCATCCATGACCTCATCTCTTGGATACTAAGTGCAAGCTCATACTTCAAACTGGAACCTGCTTTTGTTGGTTTGGAACAAACATGGCAGTGGTTCTGCTTAAGACTAAACCTCACATGGAAAATACAAATCCTAACCAAATGTATCTCCTTCATGACATCGTCCCCCTTGCCCATCAGGATGTGATTTTCTCCTCAAAACTCGCAACATCTTTTGTAAAAACATTTCATGAACATATCTAACAATGTTTGACCCACACTGTCTATCTGGATGTTAGCAATTATTACCTGACAATAACAATCCTGCAGAATGCTACAAATGAAAAGATTTTTTAAAAACACTTGGGTAAAATGAGTTTATTGAAATAGGAAGAAATTATTTTGACAAAAATCATTTGACACAACACCAAAATAGGCTTCTCAGTTGAATTCTCCCAGACCCTGAAAGGCATTCAAAATAAAATAAACATTGGTCTCTTTTGGCTAGCTCTCGGCACTGAAATTCCTAAAGGCAAGGGTATTTAGCAATAGTTTTATTGACCATAATACTAATGAGTTACCCTTGGAGAGTCTTTGGTATAATGGCTAGCTCAAAATTTCCTTGTTATTAAGAAATAGGAGATTATATGATTACAAAACTCATGGAAGATTGTTTAAAACATGCTTTAGGCCAATAATGATACTCTCCTCCTCTCTCATTCACATCATCACAACACCAAATTGTTTTGGAGTGTCTGAACTTTCTAGACTCACTCTCTGGCTTAGCTGTAAATCGGGATTGCTGTTGGCTGATTTGTGTTCTCGCTTGCTGATTTTTAAATATTCTTTAAGTATCTGAATAGCAAGTGTGGCAGGTCACAAAACAAAATAACAACAACAAAAGGAACTTGTTAAAGGAGAAGAATCAAAATGTGAAGGTAGATGGAAAGCTGGAGGGTGGGAGGCAGTAGGGTCCACTGAAAATATCCATGAATATTAGAAAAATCAGAAGAGCTTATAACAGTTTAAGATGTTGTAGGAAAGTTTAGAATTCCAAAAAAGTTTATATATATATGAGAAGAGTCATAGCTTTGGGCGGAATAATTGCACTCCACAAGTAGTGAAGCCACTTGTATAACACAAATTTGCCTAGTTGCTATATTTGGAAAATACTGTGCAAAATAAAACCGAAAGAGAGAAGCCTAGAGCTATATTACTCTTTTCCATGTTAGTAGCCAGCCTACTTCCAACTGTGAAATAAGGGTTGCTGCCTTGTAGGCCTGTGCAGAATTCAGTGTACATTGCACAGAGGGAAAAGTGAGGGCTAAAATCCAAAGATTCCCAGGTTGTGTTCCAGTGCAATAGTACAAAGGGATGGGTTAGACTTGGAGTCCTGGGGGCAATCTTAAAGCAACCTTATTTTCACCGTCAATGTTACTGATAAGAAACTACAAACAGTTTGTCCATAACAGAGCTGTAGGCATACAATACACACACCTGTAATAGGCTTTCTAGTTACTTTGTGGAAGGCACATCTTTGATACTAGTATAAAATCCCTGCAAGAAGGAGGATCTGGCAGTTGCCTGATGTGTAATTTTCCATGTATTCATTCACTCATTCAGCACACAATTATTGAATGACTACTATGTGCCAAGTATCGTGCCAGGCACCAGGCAAGAATAATGTCTACCCTTAACAAGTCTATAGTCTAGCAAGTGCACCAGAGAGTGAACTAATCATTATAGTGAAGAAGGATATGAGAAGAAAAGAGGGCGTTTGGGCACTCACAGAAAAGGAGAGGAGCCTACCCAGCCAGGGAGGGTTTATGGTCCATTTTGCATTAAGTATGCAAAAACAAAAAGTGTTCACCTGGCTATCCGTTTATGGTCTTTTTAAACGGATAGCCAGGTGAACACTTTTGTTTTTGCATACTTAATTACTGATTATTATTGAACTGACCAAAATGACTGGTCCAAGATTCCTTTCATATATCACAGAACATCCAGCTAAATTTTGCACTGAAAAAGTAGACAGCATGACTGCAACTGCTTTATAAAGTCAAATCTCATTTCAAAGATGTTAAATTTCTGTTTCAGATACGACAATTAACATGCTAATGTTATGTTTTCTTTTTCAAGAATTTAACTGTAACGAAAATAATTTTTGCTGGATTTAGTGAAATTAACCTTTATTCATAAAACTTTGCTCACAGAACTTCACGATATTCTTTTTTTGTGTGACTTAAAAGAAGTTCTGAACGTCAGACATATATCAAAAAAATAAGTCTGTGCCAATTTACTAATCACGATCAAAACAGAGAAAATTTAAAGTGATTCAAAATATCAAAAACAGCCTAAATTGTGACATGAAAGAAAAACTAGTTATTTTTCCTTAACATGTTTTTGGAAATTCTTTCTGAATATTTTCATGCATTCAAGTCTACATTGAGCAATTAATTTTATTCTAAGCCACTGAAGTTTTTAAAAATGAAAGATTACTTGAATAAAAAGGAGGAGCTTTTCTTAAGCAAATGTGAAAATTGTCCAGGACTTAATTTGCCTAAAAGTAGATGAATAATGAATGAAAACCAAGTATTACTTTGAAAGGGGGAAATAAATGTTGGAGACTAGAATTCACATAAATGTCATCAAAGTGTATTGAAGTAATTTAGACAACTGGGCAGGCATGACGTGGTCTTATTATAATCTTCAAATTTGTTGAATTAGTAACTTAACTTCTACAATAGTTGTGTTCTTGAAAGTATTTTCAGTTATATGCCAAAGGCAGGGACAGCTCAACAATGTGCCTTTGGCAACCTGTCATGGTTTCCATTGTTTTATTTAGTTCACATTAAATCATACACAAAGACTTCAGGATACAGTGGGACCCTGATCACCACAGGGTTCCCACAAACAAGAGGTGTCCAGTGGGTTGGCCAGGGTGTTGTCCTGCCTTAATAAAAGGAGGCATCAGCTGGGGAAGAAACCTGGCACCATCCCATAGTTCTTGTCTAGGCAAGCCCAGAGAGTAAGCCAGACTTATACTCAATGAGGGCAAGGAAGCACTGAAGGATATGGAAGGATCCAGTCATTTGGAGCAGGGAAGTACATCTGGGACAAGAGTATGTGGACACCTCGTATCACTTTGCCCAGATGGAAGAAAGAATGAGATTCCCTGCCACAACCTGATAGGAAAATGGAAGAAATTAAGATCCTGAATCATATCCTACCTAACAAAGATTCTGACTGTAAGTGGGTTTCTGGGAATGTGTCCTCCTGTGGTGGGAGGCATTGCTTAACCTGCTCCCCTTCTTAGCATGCACAGTGGACGCAGAAGAGAAATAAGCAATTCAAGCTCAGGACCCTGTACAAGTTTACTTAGAAGGTGAAAAACCCAAGTCTTGCTCTTGGAGATGCAGTAAAACCTCTTTTCATTCTGTAACATGCGTTTTGTGGTTAGCACTACTTCGCTCTCAATTCTGTTGTCTGGCACAAAACTGCCCCATGGCACAGAAGCCCAACAGGAGGGTAAAAGGAAATTGCTGAGCTCCAGCATTTCCCTTGTAATCCTTGGAGAACAATTTAGTACTGAACTTGTATCCAGGATACAGAACACTTTTTCCTATGTTGAGAGGGAATGACACAACTGGGCATTGTGGTGTGACCTAAATTCACAGATAAATATTTGGACGGCGACTTGCCCTTCACCTGGCATTAATCCTCTGCCCTTTGGTTTCAGGAGGATACAGCACTGCCAGGGAAGGCATGGTAAACCACATAGCCTCCTGGTGGTGTAAAAAGCTTTCATGGGACTGGATTTACCCTCATTATGTTACCTCAATGTTGGCAACTGAGAATAAGGCAGGTGAGGGGGAGGGGGTCCTTCCCAGGGATTGAGCTGCCTTTTCAGCAGGAAGCTGAGGAGGCTTCTGGGTTTTTATCTTGATTTTTGCAGCCCAGACTCCACCTTTACCCCCATTCCTGCCTTTCTGTTTGTTATCTTGTGAAAGAACACTAGCACAGGTAAACTTAAGCTACATGCTAGTTCTGCCTTTCTTCCCCACAGTGATCAGGAGAGTTGGGATTATAACATCCCTATAATTTCTAATTTATACCAATCACATTATAGCTGAGAACAGTGTCGTCTCAGGCTGTCTAACATATGAGATGTTATAAAGCTTTCCCTGTCTCGCTTATTGATCAACAGCTCTAGCTCTTAAAAACGATTTTAATCAGAAGGGGAATACACCTCTTCATATAGCTGAGTACTGGTCTTATTATTTTCTAATGCTATCTTGCCCAAGGAAAGGGTACGTGAAAACACTAAATGCTCATAATTTTCCTACAAGTTTTTTTCCTGCTTAAAAGGACCATCCCATTTTAAAATTTCATGTGTGTTGCTATTCCTACAGTTTTATCATTTGTCAACAAATCAACTACCTGCTTAGCAGCCCTCATGAGGGATTTAAAATAGCCGCCATGAAAATCCTGGGCATTTACTATTTTTATAACAAAGTTGATTGTCACCTATGATATTTCAAAGATCACTCCTCATATAGACATCACACTGGAAATTAGATGCAGGGCCCGCTTTCCATGGAACATTATGCAGAGGCACTCTGACTAATAAATCTTTGTAGCTAATGCATTCCAGATGGAAGCCATGTCTCACAGATTTAACCTTCCTAAACCCTTCCAAAAATTCCTCCCATCAAAAGCTCTCTGAATGAGATATGTTTGATTGAAATGGGATCATCAATACATGACAACTAAGTAATAGTACAAGTGATTACTGCCTGCAGGAAAATTGCCATCCTTCCCACAAAGACATGGCTTTGGACAACCCCCAGGACAAGAAGATGGACCTATATGTCTTACTAGGGAGTTTAAATGCTTGCTTCTTGAATCCTCATTGTCATTAACTGATGCTATACAGGGAGTAGCCATTTCTGTCTCTTTAACTTTTGCACATGCAGAACAAAGGCTGCTTAAAGGAAGGATCAAGACTCTTCGAGGAGCCACTAATTAACATCCTGTTTAATCATGTCACCATGTTTAGCAGTCTACATCATTAGTTTATGTCAGGCAGACGCGGTGAAACATCTAAACACCTCCATGTAGATCCTTACAGAATCAGTCATGTGCAGTGGTGGGGGCAGTGTCACACAAGATTGTAGCTGCACCTGTAATATTTAGAAACGTTACAAATCACCTTATCACAGGCTTAGTTCATGCAGCCTTCACATAGTTGACTTTTACTTCTAGTGGTTTCTCAAACATGGGTCAATATACAGCACATGGTTTTAAAAAATATTTTTACAGGGAACTGAGCTTCCAGGAATGATATGAAACTGCCATATTCCATAGCCTGTTCTCAGATGCGAGTGCCCTGCAACAGAAGACCACTTTGTGCAATGAAAACATAGAGAATTTCACTAGACTGCACCCCCTGAAAAGTTAAATTCTTAAAAAATTTCTTCTAGCCATCCCCCCAAACCATCTAATTTTAGGAGTTGAAACAGAAAAATTTCACTAATTCAGACTGAAGAGAGGTCAGAATGAATTAGTAAAACCTGAAGGCTTTGAAATGTCAACAAATGCTTTTTTCTTTGTTTTATTTTTGCTTTCAACAATTGCAGATTTGGTCACCTGAACTAATTACTAGCAAACATTACAGTATATCTTAAAATGGAATATTATTTGTAGCAACTATCCAAATATAACAGATTATTGTGCTGCCAAAACTCACCCAAAATGCTTACCTCTCTAGACTTGCCTGGTGGCCCTCTGCCTGGTAGAAGCAGCCCTGGGTGCAGTTCTGTGTGGACACTCCTGTGATCCTAAGGCCACCTGCTCTGTCCCCAGGGCGCTTCCTTTCCTCACCTGTTAAAGGTGATTTGGCTACACCTTGGCAGGTTCAGTCAACAGGTACTCCCATCAGAATCACCTCATTTTTCTCCCCAAATACACAGATCTATTCTTGAAGTTCTGATGCAGTAGGTCTCGAGATAGAATCAGGAAGAGTTGAGCAGTTGAAAAGAACTCCCGGATCCCCAGCTGATTTCCCAAATCCCCTGTGGAGAAACTAGATTGAATAAATTCTAAGATCCCTTGCAGCTCTCAAATCCCATGATTCTACTGAATGCATACTTAGACTTCCAAAAACATTTGTCATATATGCCTAGGAAAAAAAGGTCTGGGATAAAATACCCAACAATAACCACTGATCCTCATCAAACACTCATTTCACCCTGATGCTGTTCTAAACACAGCTCATGGGGGTAACATGTTCTATGCTCACAACAACCTTAGGAGGCTGAATTACAGATGGAGTCTATTTATTATTCCGATTTCATGGTTGGGCTGTGATAAAAGGAAATGATTACTTGACAGGTGAATTTTTCATTTTTTACTTTTGTTTTCCTATGTTTTTTATTTTTTTAAAAAACAATAATCTCATATTCCATCTGTGACAACAATTTTGAAAGTTTAAAACCAAATTTTATAAAGATGATTTGACATCAACATATATTCACTGACCCAGGAAATATAGAAAACCTAGAACAATGCATCAGTTATTATGTTGGTAAAAAACCAGTCAGTTACAAATAGAAGGGGGTTTGTTTTCCAGAAATCTACGCTAAAGGAAGCAATCATAACTGAGCATGAAATTTAGTGCCTGGCAGTCATGGCAAAAAGGGAAAATCTTCATTGTTGCAGAACAACCTTTAGTTTTTTGGTTTGTTTTTTGAGTTGGAGTCTCACTCTGTCACCCAGGCTGGAGTGTAGTGGCACACTCATGGCCACTGCAGCCTCAACCTGCAGGGCTCAGGTGATCCTTCCACCTCAACCTTCCAAGTAGCTGGAACCACAGGCACGGGCTACCATGTCCAACTGATTTTTTTGATTTATTGTAGAGATGAGGTCTCGCCATTTATTATAGAGGCTGGTCTCGAACCCCTGAGTTCAGGTAATTGTCTTGCCTCTGCCTCCCAATTTGCTGAAATTACAGGCGTGAGCCACCAGGTCTGGCTCCCTTAGTTTTTAAAAAGGAATCATATCAGATCATTGGAAGAGTTCAACTTTTCCAAAGCTCCGAAATTTAAGAGGGTCTCCAGGTAAGAAATCATGCTTTTGTTTTTTAAAAGCAGATCAACAATGCAAAGACAAACTGAAGCCTCTCTGGGGTTGAATTATCTTAAAATCTGAATTAGTGAAGGCAGAACAAAAGGACTTTGACACTGCCACATTGCTGGCCCCACTTTTCTCCTTTTTGTTCCTGAATTAGTGGATAACAAATCCAGAGTACGCTTTCTGTATAAAAGGGTGATTCATCAGTATAAGGAATAGCCATCTCTAGAACAGTTCTGGTTTCTTTAATCACAGCCCTTTAAAGGTCTTCTAGATACTAAATGAGAGGAAATATTAAGAAGAAAAAGAAAGAAAAAACCCAAAGCCCTTTATAAACTAGAGGACAAACTTTGCTCATGAGTGACATGCAGAAACAACCCTAAATCATACAGTATAATTATCTTCTTTATGCTCTGGCTCTAAAATTCTTAAGAGTCCCTGCCCAAATGTCCTCCTCACTTTGATTTGTGGTTGTAATCTTACATTAAAACTCAGTCACATCAGAGAATGTCATTTTGCCAGCTTGCAGGCAGGTCTTAACAATAGATACTGGGCTGAGCCAAGCACAGGAGAGACCAAGTTCTCTTCACCTTACTGAACATCAGGGCTTGGTGAGGCTGGCACACCTGAGTGAGGTGAGTTTGAGCTTGGAGCTTGCCTGGTTATTCCAAATGAACCTGGTCCACAGGCACCTGGGAGAAAGTTGGCAGCTACCATCACCAATGATCATTTCATGTAGCTGGTGTCTTCTAGCAAGGGAAAAAGTCACTCTTGGGCACCTGATTTCTTTTCTTTTAACAATAAGAAGCCACGCTTACCCAAGTTAAATTAGAACCAGAGAGGGAGCTTATATTTGACTAGGAAAACACATTTATTTCATTTTTGTTTATGACCAGTGCTACTTGCCACCCTTGGTCCCATACATCAAGCTGTACATTATGACTTGACTTCTTTATTTTATCAAACAGTCTCTGCATAGTGGTTTTTCACAAAGATTGCAGAAGGAAAGCCTTAATTTACTTTTTGGGGTGCTCTTTTCTAATTAGATTAGAAAATTTGGGACCTTTTAAAATAGTTAATCCTATTATGCTCATTAATGAATCCAGTTTGCCACCATGATTACAATCAAAACTCAAACAATGCTCCACCTTCACAGAAACATGTAGGCATGTCAACCTGCTTTGACAACTACCAACCCGGAGAGTCCACATCTAGGAGCACTGGTGCCTTAGGTACCTTTCAGTTCTTTTGTTGTCTGAATGCACTTGTTCACAAGGCCACTTAAAATTAAACCAATATAGATTTTGGAGCTAGCTTCAGCCAAGTTCTGGGATAAGAGGGCATCAACATTAATATGATGAGATAAAATGGTTTTTGTGACACATTCTCAACTCTTCTTTTTCTAAGAACAGTAGATTTTAATCTCATTATGAATGTTATGCAGAGGCTGTTAACAGACTTCAACATCTGACATAGAAGCCCAAGCCCTGCTTGTGGTTAAAAATGATACTTGTGTGGATACTTCAGTAAAGTTTTTTTTGTATGAAAGTAAGATTTTATTCAACAGTTGGAGAACCTTGTTTCAGGGCTCTGTTTCTTACTGTTTATGATTATAAGTAGCCTTAAGGAGACTTACATTCTTGCCTTATTCCTTAATTTCTCTCCAGATAAAATATATACAAAAATAACCGACAGGCCCATGTGAACTGTTCAAGTGCTTATAGATATACAATTAGAAAGTGAAATAAATCTAAAGGAAGCCATAATAATGAATCATAACTTCATAGCATATCATTATTCTTAATACTTTTTTATCCATGTTAATGTATTTTTAAACTTACAAAGTATCTATTATAGTTTATTCCAATATACTAAAATGACCAAAAGAGAGAGGGGAAATAAAAACTATTTGCTGGGCACTGCAAATGGGCAAGCAACATCAAGGCATTACTTCATTTCATTTCATCTGCAATCATTCTGTGCAGTAGGTTCTATTGGTTAATGTTTTACAGATGGTGGACTAAGGTCCACAGACTTTACCAAAGTCACATAGCTAAGAGGTAGAGGAAGCTCGGATTTGAATTTGGGGCGTGCAGACTTTGAACTTGAGAGCCTACTTTTTAAACCACCGTACTATACTGGATAACATAAGAGGAAATCAGAGAACACACAAGGCAAGTAAGGAGGTACGGCTCTGGTACTGTATTAATCAATAATTTGGAGCAAGTAATTTCCCCTTTATCCCACAAATATTTATTAAGCACGTATTTTTTATATGCCAGAGACTAGACAAAGAACTGAAAATATAAAGATAAAACACACAGTCTTGGTTCTCAAGGAGCTCAAAGCCTAGTTGGAAAGATAAACAATTTGACCCACACGAATGGAGTAAGGCTACACAACTTAAGGTTGCAACAATTTTCAGTTCTTTTTAGGAAATTATCTAAATCATTATTTCAAATTAAAAAGATCTATGATAGCTACAGAGTTGCTAGAGACATTAAGAAATATGTCTCATGAAAAAAGAATATTTTGAGTTTATATACTGAATAAAAGAACTCTAGTACAGTAGCACCTTGCAACCATGACAATCAGTAATACTAACAGCATCTAGCTATATTTGGGAATGTCTGTAAACAATAAATGAAGAGAGTTCAGTTTAACCAGTGACAATTAAAATATGAACTGAGAACTTCTCTCTCCAATTTTCACAGATTCAGATTTGGAAAAACAGCAAACAATAATATATCATGGCCAACTCTAACATACAGTATAACTCCAACTACAAGCAATCTGGCAGTGAAATAGCAACAGCATTTAAGGAAGGTTTACGTGAAGAAAAAAAAAAGAAAAATTAAAAACATAATTCTTCTAAATATCATCTAGACCCAGATTTTTTTTTTTTCCAGAATCTATCTCATTTCATGAAGACAGGAATTTTAAGAAATAGTTTGGGGGATTAGGCACTAAAGAGCTGTTATTTGTAGGTTCTAAGATTACAGGTCACTTTGTTTCTCTTTGTGTTTTCTCTAGTCTAAGTTCCTACAATGAACATAAATTGCCCTTATAATCATATAACTTTTTTCTGTTTTTTTTTTTTTTTCTTTTCAGATGACTGCAGATGCATCAGCAGCGCCTACCCCAGAGCACCTGCAGGGGCTTGGTTTTGCTGAAGAATCTAGAAATAATCACATTAGATGCTATGCCAAAAATGTATACACCTTTTAAGCAATGCTATCTATGTATTACTTTTTGAAGTTGAATTTAATTACAGTAGCAATGTATATGAATGTGACGTTTACTCAAAAGATAGTGTTAATCAAATGAATGCTAGCATCACCAGGTGACAGCAGGACACTAAAAGAACATGGTGGAAGCACGGTTGTCATTCAAGGATGCAAGACCATTTTGAAGTGGTATTTGAAAATTTGAGAATGTCATGGAAGTACAATGACAATGGAGGTATGAGTATACAACAGAACCTCTAACACACCTAACAATTGCACTCATTTGTGATAAGATGGAGATGCATAGTACCGTTTGTGATGTGCACAAGGGAAGATCCAGGAGACCTCGCACAGCAGCAAGTCTCGCAGTAGTCTGCCTAATCAGAAGTGTCTGGACGCTGATGGCACCTCTTTGAGCATCTCTTGTAATTGCATAAGTCAAATGTGACTTGCATTCATCTTTTGTTATCAGTTATATATATATATAGAGTATTACAATTTTAATACAGTTTTTCTCCTTTCTTAAAGTGTGTATCTATATTTTTTTTGGCACCCTCTGTATGTTGCATGAAGAAAAGTGTCCCAGAAGAAAAGATCAGCCAGTTGTCCTTTAAATGAAATTGTGGTACTGCCTGTGGGAAGTATATCCAGTGAAAACTTGTCCTTGCAATGTAATACTTTTAGTGGGTGAGCTACTTCAACACTTTACATACTGCCGAGTAAGTTTCTACAGAACTTTCTCATTGTACTCAGCGCTGTCTGTGTAGTTAATTTAGGCATCAGAAAACTCAGTTGTTAATTTTCTGACTTGCCTCTGGACTCTTAAATGCTATTGCTCCAATCATAACACGTCGGAACACTTACACAGATTTCAACAATAATATCCACAGCTGGGAATAAATCAAAGCAGTTTTATCACTGATTAAGTGCTATTGAAATATGGTTACAAGACAACATGAAGCAAAGGACAGATTTCACTTGGGAAGATTAAGACAGAGCCTGTGGGAGGAAAAAGAGGGTAATCCAAACAAAGTCTATGCAACATTTAAAAAATATAATTCAGAGTCAGAATGCAGATTGCATTTTTTAGCCATTTAAATTCTCAGTTTCTTCTGTGAGTGTGTGAGTGTGAGTGTGTGTGTGTGTGTGTGTGTGTGTGTGTGTATTTATGTTATAAAGTGGCTCAACCATGTAAGATGAATTTAGGCACAGATGTTTTTCAAAATGAAGTATCTTCATACTAAAGCAGGGACCAGAAACTTTTCTGTGAGGGGCTAGAGTGTAAATAATTTAGACTTTGTAGGCCATACATCCTCTGTTACAATTATTCAATCTTACTGTTGTAGTGTGAAAACAGCCATGACAATATGTAAATTAATGGGTGTGGCTATGTGCCAATAAAAAGTTATTTAGCAAAACAGGCAGAGGCTAGATTTGGTCCCTGGGATGCAGTTTGCTGACTTTTATACTAAAATACAGACTATTCCATCTGCCAAGAAAACTCCCAAAATATGAGGATGGAATCGGGGAAGATAGGTAGGACTGAAACATATTCAATCATCCTAAGATTCTGCCTCACCCCTGGGGGAAATCCTCACCCTTTTGAGATCTCCTTTGGAAATCTTTTGTGGTCTCTTTCCTTTGTACATATCGCAGACAATGCCACCTACCTGCTCCTTTAGGGCTTGAGTAGGGTTGGGGTGGTTAACTATCCTTGAGTGTCCAGGGATTCTTTCTTTTGAAAAAAACCCCCATCCTTCCCACTCTATTCCTCTTCCTTTAAGCTCTTCACTTTACATTGCTAACTATTTTTGGCCACAAATATGTCAGTATTTCTTCTTTCTAATCCAATCATTATGGGCTTCTCTAGGACCTGGCTGGCATCTGGTGCTGACAGATTTTGATCTGCTCACTCAGGCTGTGTTGACCAAGCCAGGCCAGATGTTTAGATACCACTGTTTTTTCAATTACATCTGTAAAGAGGCTTGGAGGTGGGACTGCAGTTTTCAGCAACATGTGATCCTTGTTTTAGGGGCTCTTTGACATTTTCATCATCAGTTGAGATGATGGCAAAGAGATGTTCCTCATTATGACTGCAGACCACCAAAACTAAGGTGTAAATGAAATGCTTCCTCACATGATAATCTCAGCATTTAAAATAACCTTGCCAAGGAGGAACAATGGTAGTCAGAAACATAATTAAGTTGGTAGGAACAACCGCAGTACTGTACATCAAGAGTAGTTCATTGCATAAAATGAGATGCAAAATGCGTGCTAGATGGATCCTCAGCACCACTTTTGTTTTCAGCAATCCTTTTGCACAGCCGTCAAGGGCTTCTTTTCCAATTGCCATTCCGAATCTTCACTACTCTTTTCGAGATTTCTATTCTATCCTTGCCCTGTCTTTTAGAGAGATGAAATGTTTTCCTCTTACATTATGGAATTCTCTAGAATTCTGAGCCCTTGATTTTCTTCTTTGAAAACTTTATGTGTTCCTCTTAGATGATTTCACCCAATTCTATGACTATAACTATAACCTACATAAATTCAGATGATGTCCAAATCTGTATCTTGAAGCTTCTTAAATTTCAGACCCTAGACAACTCCATCTCTATCCATATGTCTTAAGGGCACTTCAAGCTCCATGTATCCGATTGAATTAATCATCCCCCATCCCTCCTCCAAATTATGCCGCCATCCTCCTCCATGATTCATAGTTATCACTACCCACCCAAGTATTCTGGCCAGACATGCTGGAGTCTAACTGTTCTCTCCAACACACATATATCTACTCAGTCCCCAAATCTAGTCTCGTCCATTTCTTAAATGTCACTTGAATCTTTCTCCTCTCCGTTTTCACTGCTGCTACCTGAATTTCAGGCCCTCACTATTTTCTCTTCTTTCTAAAGTGGTTCTTCCCTTTCTAATCTTCATGTTATAATCATATGTCTGAATTGAAAAAGTCACTGCTTAGAATAAAATTTTCAAATATCTTAGCATACAATATGAGGTCCAATAACATCTCAAGCTATGCCACTCTCTCCTACCTTCTACAAATACATGTACACACACAAAGTACACACACAAAATCTAAACTCCAGCCAGATTGTATAACATGTTCTTTTGGTTTTGGTGCCTTTACACATTTCTTAAATTTAGAATTCCTGTGTTCATGAGACACCTTATCCATCCATCAATACTTAGCTTACAAGTACCTTTCTCTCCCAAGTCTCTCTGAATCTCTGTCACCAAGCTAAGATGGTCCTTTGGGCCCCAACTGTCCTTTGCATAAGGCCATGTGATAGCACTTGGCACACTGGATTGCTATTACTGGTCTATGTATGTCTTTGCAGATGTGAGATCCTTTAGATGAAGACACCTGCTTGACTCATAAGTATATCCCAAGTATAACTAGCACATATTGCTATTTGGTTAATATCTGGAAAATGCATTATGTAATGAGTGGCGACATGCAAATGTAGTTGCATTAGTTAATGAGCCGACCACAAGACTCAAATATAGTATTTTGCCTCAAGTCAAAATAATATTAAAAATGATTAGGTAGAAAATATTAAGTATCTCATTTTTCAGCATTGTTCAGATCTTACATGAGTATACTTAAACATGAATAGAACTTACAGAAAATCAGAAAGATTTTGGAAAACAAATTCGAAGAAATTAGGCAACAGAATAGACTTAGTTAGGACAAAAGAAAGAAAAGAAAAACACTGAGGATGATTTAATAGAAGCTACTGAGCCAAGTCAAATTTTTTTCTGCTGAGGCTGGTAACAAGTTGTTGTTGTTTTTTCCCCCATTTTCTTTGAGAGAGGAATGAGATAAAACTATTTAGTAAAGAACATGAAAGAGTTTGAGGAATATCTTTGTATCCTCTAGCTTGTTAGAAAGGATGAAGTATTCCTAGAGAAGATGAAAAAAAATAATCCAAGATGAAAACTGGAAGAAAAAGATTTCAGTGGGATTGATGTTGAATCAAATGGAACATCAGAAGATTAGAGAATTGAAGCTATCATTGAGGAAAATTAGAAGAGGAAACTAGATTTCACTAAAGTCATTAAACCTGTAAATGGCACTGCCTACTGCAAGTAAATTCGAATCATCTAAAGAAAGTGAAGCAACCCCCGACCAAAGAGAAGTCACAGGCCTAAACCCAGGGAAGTCTCTGTGACCTCTCCAGAGGACAAGGGCTGGCAGGTTGGCTGGTGACTCTCCACTAGCCTAGTAGGCTGGTGATTCAGCATGGTTAATCAAGAACTTCATTCTTTCTCAAAAGGATATGCCATTGAATCTGCAAAACCCTATTCACCATGGTTGGATGAAGTGAAAATAAATGGTAGTTAGAGAAAGTGCTTCAAATGGTCTCTTAAAGATTTAAAGCTTTGGGTTCAAAACTGGAGATCTTGGGGGAGGTATTTTCATCCTTGAGGTTATTACTTGGTATGAGAAAGTTGGTTGAGAGAATAATGTCAACAGATTTTTTTAAATTAAAAATGCTATTTTAAAAGTGTATAACAAAGTTATAAATCACTGGCTCAAGATGGAGGAATTTTGATGAAGATCAGGAACTAAGTGTTTGGCAGATGAAGAGTATTTATTTATTTGCTTGCTTGCTTATTTATTTATTTATTTAGTCAGAGTCTCACTCCGTCACTCAGGCTGGAGTGCAGTGACAGGCTCACGGTCACCCAGCATTGACCTGCTGGGCTCCAGTGATCCTTCCGCCTCAGCCTTCCAAGTAGCCAGAACTACAGGTGTGCGCTACCACATCTTGCTAATTTTTTGATTTATTGTAGAGATGACGTCTCACCATGTTGCCCATGCTGGTCTCGAACCCACGGGCTCAGGCAATCCTCTTGCCTCAGTCTCCCAAAGTGCTGGGATCACAGGCTTGAGCCACCGCACCCAGCCGATGAAGAGTATTTAAAGGGGAAATTGGAGGCACATGGCAGAGTGAGATGAGACCCAGGTAAAACTTTACAAGAGAGTAGTAAAAGACAGTGAGTTTCACAAAGATGAAATGATAACAGTTTTGTGACCAATACTTATGGTTTTCGAGGTACATATGTTAATGTGTAAAATAGAGACAACAGAACAAAAGGAACTTAAGTATTGACACAGAGAAGAATAATGGAAGTAAATTTTAATTCACAGAAGTGAACAGTATATTAGTTACACCAAGACTCAGAGGGATATGACTCATGCATGGAAAATGGAGACAGAGGGCATGCCTTGATCAGAAGAAATACAACTAACAAATTGGGGAGGAGGAGGAGTACAGTCTGTTTACAACAAACACAAAAAATGTAAACACTTGAAGAAAAAATAGTCCTAGAAGGTGGAAATACAATGGGGAATACTTGAGTTAAGTAAAAAATAACTGAAGTTACTATGAGAGAAGATTCCAGATGACTGATGGGGGATAAGGAGGATGATTTCCAAAAGCAGTTTATCAAATTGGGTAGCAGAATGATAACATGATGATGAGTACTAGAATATCTGTTGGGAGTATCACTCAGCTAAAAGCAGAGCATCTGATAAATTCCTGCCTTATAGGCAATTTCAGCTTTCAGAAGGAAAGGAAGAAATGTGAATAGTTGTACACCGATTTTCATAGAGTTGATTTAGATGTCTTTTAAACAAGACATAAAAAATAAAACATAAAAGTCATGTGATCTCCAATTTGGACGAATCATAATGTTATCCAGGCCAACACATGGATGCTATCCAAGCCAACCCTGCCATGTGATAGCCCCAGCAGTCCTTGAACACTCCGGTGACACAACTGTCACAACACTGTCATTCCATGTTCAGCCAGTTTAGACTGAGTTGTCTTTACACTGACATTAAGATTTGCATAGTTACTGGTTTTAAATTCTAATTTCCCTGAATACCCAGATTAAAATGGACTCTTTTTCCTGAAGTCAGTCCCTCAAATACTAGAAGGCAGTTACCTTGTTCCTTCAATCTCTCCTTCCCTAGGCTTAACAGCCCCATTTCATTCTATCACTGCTCATGTGACTTGTTTTGCATGTTTTCACTCCCTGCTTGTTTTATTCTGGACAAAATGATGGAAGAACATTGAAGGGAGACAGGTAAGAAACTTGAGAAAAACCTGTCATTATCATAAAGAAACAGAAGGCTGGGTGTCCTTAGTCGCATGCCCTGAGTTTTAGGTATACACTTTCAAAATATGTAGTGAACAGACAGACATTATTCCATGACTAGAGAGTCTTCAGTGGAATATTTCTCAAGGCAACTTAGAGGTTCTGAAAGAAAGTACTGCTATGATCCATGTGAGAAAGTACAGAAGTGAGAGGCATCAAAATACATGAAAATCACTAAGATAGAAGTAGGCTTATTAGTGCAGATATTAAAAGGACATGTAAATTAAATCACAAATCTTCTTTCCAGGTTTTCTTTTTCTTTCCAGGTTCTCCATCCGGAAGGAAATATAGAAAAAGTTAAAATCTTTAAAGCTCTAACAGCATCATTAAAAAAGGAATAAAGGACTTTCCTTAAGTACAAGATGGGGAAACCTGGCTTGACTGCAGGGCTTTGTTTAAAAACAAACAGATTCATGCTGTGCTGTCCAGGCTGGAGCCAAATTCCTGGGCTCAAGTGATCTTTCCTCCTCAGGCTTCTGAGTAGCTAGGATTACAGGTGTGCAACACCACATACAGGCTGACTGCAGGTGTTATGACTAAGATTTGGAGCTTTAATTGACCAAAAGCTCAACAAGAGTCAACCATGAAGTCCTGATAAATAGCTAGCGTGATTTTTCAGCTGTGTTATTAGAGATATAATTTCAGATCAAGAATTTAGTCCTCCTCCTAGTCTCTTCCCTACTGGGACCACATCAGAATATTGGCTTAAGCTTCAGATTATGAAGTAGTACATTGAGAAATCTGCAAACTATATCATAAGAAGAATCACACACATAAAAAAAATTAGATGAGAACTTGTAGAAGGAAACTCTTAGACAAAAAAAGAGATATTGGTTAAGAAGGCAAAACTGGAATAAAAAAGTGAAAGATATAAAGACACTTTTAAAAAGGAGACTAGGCCGGGCTCGGTGTCTCAGCCTGTAATCCCAGTGCTTTGGGAGGCCGAAGTGAGTGGATTGCCTGAGCCCGCGGGTTTGAGACCTGTCTGTGCAACTTGGCGAGACCTCATCTCTACATTAAAACAAAAATTAGCTGGGCGTGGTAGCGCGTGCCTGTAGTTCCAGCTACTTGGAAGGCTGAGGTGGAAGGATCACTGGAGCCCAGAAGGTTGAGGCTGCAGTGGCTGGGAGCGGCCACTGCACTCCAGTCTGAGTGACAGAGTGACTCCAACTCAAAAAAAAAAAAAAAAAGAGAGACTACAGCAATAAATAGGATAGGCTGCCTCGGAAGGGAATAAGTTTGTTATCTTTGGAAATATTCAGGCAGTGGTTGGATGACTTATACCAAGAATATTTCAAAGGAGATTCTTATATTGGAAGGTAATGTTAACTGGATAATCTGAAAATGTTTCTGCAATTCTAAGATTTTATATCTTTCTATCTTAAGCTATTGCTTGGACATCAGAATATATGTTAAATATTGGTCAAAAAGTTTGGTTTGATAAAAAACGTGGCAGAGAGCTCTCTATGAAGTTTCATTTAGGAAAGGTGATGTATTTTAAAAGGCAAATTTGCATTTGTAAATAGAAAGTTTACAGAAAACATCCACACACTATATGTTTTCAAATTCTCTCTTAAGGGATTAACAGTGCTAGGAGTGAAACACCTTGGAATTAGTAAAATAACAACCATCCAACATTATTCCCCAATCTTCTGCTGCAAAGGGAAACCACAGAATCATAGAGCTGAAATGAATTTATGCCAGTTCAATGGTATAACTTTACTGATGAGGAATCTAAGGACAGTGGGGGTTATTTGACTTGCTAAATTAATTATTACTATGGCACACTAGGACAACGGCCTTAATAAATTTAACAGATGTGCTTTTAAGAAAAAACAACTATTTTTGCTTTTTTGATAGATTTTCCATCTTTACATCCCTTAGGGTAAAAAAAGGACCATGTTTTTCAAACTATAATAATAAAAAGTTGGGATAATAACACATATATGAAGTTAATTATTAAGTTCAGAAAGAATTGGTAATCATTCAGCCTTACCCTAAATCAAATTTGGTCAATACCATCTGTGGTAGGACTCCACTGAAAGGAGCCAGCACTCTTGGGGGGGTACAGCGAATTTTACACTATAAATCACTGCAGCTTCTCCTTCACTGGGTTTGAAGAACAGTCTGAGCTGGCCCAGAACACCTCTTACATCTTAACATCCTCTGTGTACCATCTAGACAGGAAGCATGGCCCAGGGACAAGTACCCTGAGTCAGAATCAGGTTGCTCCTCAGTACCCTCATTTGTAATATGAGGAGCTGGGTAATTTCACAGGTTCCACCTGGCTTCAACATTCAGCAACTGTCCCATAAGGGTCTTAAGTTAACTGTCATCTTTAGGTCAAAGCTTGACATAACCTAGCCTAGCTGAGCACCAACTTCACTGTCTAATGCCTTCAGTGCCCCACAAATGGCCTCATGAGCCTGCGTGAGTTCAACTGCGAAAAGATCTTTTAGCATAAGAATTTTTAATTACAATACTAAATTAACATTTCATTTTTCTCATCTTTCACAACTAGTGGCACATTGAGGAAGTTGTTCACTCAGGTTGGTTTCTGACCTCTTTTAAACACCTAGCAACTGTAACTTCTGTTAGAAATGACTAGCTTTTGCTTTCTATGACCGACTGTTTGGGAATCCTGCAGTTTAAATTTTAAAACATTTTTAATTTGAAATGGTCTAATTTATTATTTCAAGGAGGTTTAAAATTTTTTTTTACAACAGAATTCTCATTTTTCAATACTCAGATTCCTCCCTAAGATTAATTGATTGACTCATAAGTGGACCCTGAACATTTACCATAATACTATAAGAAAGGGCTTGGTAGTAGCAGGATACTACCTGGGTGGGGGTGGGGACACAACATCAAAAAGGGTACCTGATCTCAAACCAGACAAAGTGGGGACCAAAGGGAGGCCCAAACTTTACCTGTACGAGGTCCACTTGTATACCTAATCCTGAATTACACCCCACATCTTTAAAATAAAAAATATATAAACTAAAAAAAGAGAAAGAAAGAAAGAAAAGATTATTTGATTTCCAAATAGAAAATGAGCTCTGAAGACCGTAGGTCAAGTTCATGCATCACATCACCATGGTAAAGAGTATGACACTTCAGCCTAGGGAAGTTGGACACATACCTTTTTCTAGTGTGTTAACTACCATGAATTTTTTTTTTTTTTGAGTTGGAGTCTCACTCTGTCGCCCAGACTGGAGTGCAGTGGCCGCTCCCGGCCACCGCAGCCTCGACCCGCTGGGTTCCGGCGATCCTTCCGCCTCAGTCTTCCAAGTAGCTGGAATTACAGGCATGCGCTACCACACCCGGCTGATTTTTTGATTTATTGTAGAGATGAGGTCTCGCTGCCCAGACGGGTCTTGAACCCGCGGGCTCAGGCAATCCACTCACCTCAGCCTCCCAAAGGTGCGGGATTACGGGTTGAGCCACTGAGCCCGGCTCTACCATGAATTTTAAGGTATAACCACTCATACAACTGTTTATTTTATCTGGACAAACCACATATTTGCCCCCTGGGAGCAGTATAAAACATATTAATAGACACAAAAGTGAATGCTCCTTTTTTTCTATAGCTTGTGCAGGTACAGCCTGAGTCTCGATCATAGCTTTCTTATACTACGAAAAATAAATATGGCCTACAAATGTCCTATTTACTTCACAAAAACTATAGCAAAGATGTATTAGAAAAAACAGTTTCCATAAAATTCTTTGAGTCCTTTGAAGAAATGTGCTATTTTCCTAAGATGATATTTTTTATTGCTTTGCCAATTTGGGTAAGTTTAGAAATTGGACAATTATAGAAATATAATGCCTGCATATCTTTCACTTATCCCCTTTGCACCACAGACCTGCATGGTGCAGAAAAAATTCATAAATGTAGGTGTTTCACTGACAGTCAACAACAGGCCAAGATCCATTGCTTGTAGGAGATGCCAAAATAGAAGTATTCATTTTCGGCGTGAACATGCTTTACATTTTGCCTTCTATGAACCAATATGGAAAGTTTTTACACATTGTGGGAATCTTTTTTTTTCTCCATTTTGTCTTAAAGGTGAAATGATGATGAAAGATGATACCATGTGTTTATTACCACAATTAGAGGCAGGGTGGCTTAGTGATTCTGAGCATGAATGCTGGATGACTGCTCCAAGCTGGAGGAATTGCTGCTTATAAAATACTCCAGTTATCATTAATAACACAAGAATCCAAATTGGCAACAGCCCAGTCATCATGCAGGGAACTTCTTTTCTTTTTGAGCTGCTCTTCTATAACCCTCTAATATCCTGCTCGTCACTGGTTCAGCCTTGCCATTCAGTCTCCATTTCACATATTACTGTTTAAATACTGAAAAATCTTGCTACGATGCATTTTTTTTCCCCATCTGCACTTACCCCACTCTACTAGGAAAGCTATGTCTTAACAGTAGTTCCTTCTTCAGTTACATTTCCCAGCCATTTGGAGAGTCTTTTTTCTCTTCACTACGGAAAAACTGCTTACATGCACTGCTTTATTTCACTCAAACATAAAAATGAGGTAAGAGTATGATATATCTCACTGCAGTATGTGCCGTCTCTTCTATGCTCAGTAACCATCAGGAATTCCACATGAAATCACATTATCATTTATGTTTTTTATGCTCAGTAACCATCAAGAAATTTCACATGAAGTCACATTATCAGTTATGTTTTTTTAAATATCAAGACAATTTCTATCTTCATTTGACTGGCATACATATATTATTTCCCAAAAGTGATATAGTATATTTTTAGTACTTTAGTGCTTTCTAGCTTAATTCCACCTTTACATCTCCATTATAAAATTCCTGACAAACTTAAATGCTGCACATGCGTAACAACAACTCCTAAACAGACAATGCTGGGAACAGATTAAGAAATAAAGGAAAAATAGACTCCATTGGAACCAGTGAAGATTTTGGTCCAGGTCTGGCAAATTCTCCTGTTCCTCGAACAAATGCTCTATGTGCCATATCTATAGTTGTAACAGGAAAGCCCTAGGCTGCAGTCCTTACTTCTGTAAGTCTATGTGAATTTACTGGGGCATAATGTCAAATTGACTTTGTCTAAGTAGGCTATAAATATATAAAATATTTGGATCATTGAATAGTTAGAGTCAAAGTCAAATTATGCCACTTTCTCCTCTGTTCTTCAGTCAGCTTAATCCCAAAGTGGTTGTCCTCTCAAAAGCAAGGGCTATTTATTCCAGTACAGTAAGGGGCTCTCCTTCTCTTTATCAATCTTGTGGGAAGATTAAAGGCCACTCTATTTGGGACAGTCAATTGGATTCCTTGAATACTCCTCTGTAGAATCCAGATGGTAGAAAACTATTAAGTGGATAAAAGCTTAGGGACCAAAGGTTTCAATTATAAGTCATGTCCTTCTTAACCTTTCTCTATGGCCACAGATGTATCAGGTAACTTTTCAGCACTGTTTTCTCCTCCCCAAGCAGAAAAGCTTGGAAAAGTTGGCTCTACACTGCCTTAGGAATCTACATTAGAAATTACTGTCTGTGAATTTTTAAAACCAATTTTCTCATTAGATTGCTGATGAGATCAAGTAATTAGACGGCAAAATACAAAATGGAAACTGATCATATCTTCTGATATAGCTTTGAATCATAGAAATGAAATAAACAACAACAAATATCAATCATCTAACTCCTGGGCTGCCTTTGTACATGTGATGGACTGCAGCCTCCAGGCCTCATAGCTGCGATCACCACCAGAGGCTGCTGCACTGTAAATGCTTGCCTTCTCATTGGATGACTTTAAACAGATCTTTCAGAAGCCCAGTAGTAAGCAAAAAATGTAGGGGTAGCATGGGCTCAGAACTAACTAGCCTCAAAATGAAAACATCAGAATAGAAAATTAAGGCACAGCGGCCAGAATTTCAATAAGGAAGAGTTGTTTTTCCTAATTAAAAAAGTGATGTCCTTGGTTTCTCAGATTTCTAACTAGTTGCAAGTTAGTTGAACAGTTTCCACGTATGCATCTGAATTGTGCCCTGAGAGCCTCAAGGGTATCTGAACCAAATATACATATTTATTCAAGAAAATTAATTGTTCATACTGATGAAATAGGCTGTAAATTGGATGAAAATACACAGCAATGCTTGAATATTTGGGGGAAATTTAAATACACACATTGACCTTTGATGATCATGAATGTAGAGTGGTAGGCAGCACTTGAAACACTGCTTTATAAAAACAACAGTTCCTTTTGCAGGATCTTAAGCACAATGAAAGAAAATGAAGATAATAAATATGGGGAGAATTTTCAGAAAGGAACTTTTTGTGGTTTTAGAATGTTTCAGTGATTCAACACACTGATGTACACATGTCACCATCACTCAAATAAGCAGCTAATATGTCTAGGACATCAACTCCAAAAGGTTTAAAGGTGTGTTAAGATAGACTACATTTGCCCCTTGATTTTCTTAATTAGCTATTATAATTTTTTAAATCCATGAATCTGTTGAAGCCCTTCTAGAAGCTCATGACTATACGTAGCTTGTCCTACTTAAACGTAATAGTTGCATGCATCTACTAGTCAGCATAGGATTTGTTGGCAAGATGGTACACTACATGTAAAAGAAGGGAGTCATCTCTCTAAATCTCCTATTCTTTATGCTTTCTTTCTAACCCTCTCCTACTATGACTAAGACCACTCAGTTCCAGACATATCGACATTTGTGCGACTGCAGAGAAATGAGCAAGGGATATTTGCTTCTGACAAATGTACCAGTTTGGCTTCCTCTTCTAAGGTTGGCTGGATCTACTGTAGAATTACTATACTAGGGCTCAAGCAGCTTCTCTCAGACACGATGGCCCTTATTGGTCCAATCTGTAATATCTGTGAGGTCTGTGTGAAATCGAGGAAGTGGAGCAGGGCTTGTTCTTCTCACACTGTTAATGGAAATGGATGACAGTGAAGATGATCATGGCACTGGTAAATACAGCATTGTGCACACTGGCTGTTATAACATTCATTATATTTGCTGAGAGGGATAGGAAAAAGTGGGGTAGATAGGTTTCAGCATGTTCATTGATAAAAATCACTCACAACTCATTTTAAATCATATTAATTTATCTACCCTTCACCTTTGAGCCTAAGCCAATGCCTACGATTTGGCACCATTAGGCACTAGATTGATAATCAGTTAACACAGGGGTGGTTAAAGACAAAACAAGCCTGAGGTGAGTGAATTGCTTGACCCCGCAGGTTTGAGACCCACCTGGGCAACTTGGCGAGACATCATTTCTACAATAAATAAAAAAATTAGCCGGGCGTGGTAGCACGTGCCTGTAATTCCGGCTACTCGGAAGGCTGAGGCGGAAGGATCGCCGGAGCCCAGCAGGTCGAGGCTGCGGTGGCCAGGAGCAGCCACTGCACTCCAGTCTGGGTGACAGAGTGAGACTCCAACTCAAAAAATAAAAATAAAAAATAAAATAAATAAAAAATAAAATAAAAACAAAAGTATTCTATGTGACATAAATTCACATAGATTATATACAATATATTTAGGTGGGAAATTATTAAAATGTGTTAAAAAATTAGTGTGTCTTCTTCTTAAAGAAAAGTATCCAAGATAAGACTTCATGAAATCCTAAATTCTTAACTCAGGTTTTATAAATGGAATGATCTCAGAACATTTGAGGAAAAAAATCTAAAATGATAGCAAAACTATTCTATTTCTACAGAATATGTTTTTAAAATTTTGTAAAAATATCCCAGACATTCAGTCGAAGGCAGACCAAACTCATTAAACCGAAGGCTTTTTACCAAATCTTGTTTGACCAGGTTTTGCCCTTTGATATAGTCCTTCAGATTTGCCACTTGGTTCACAAACAATGGCTGATGGGTTATGACTGATGGATTTCACATTGGACAAATATTTTGTTGATCTCACAAGTATAGTCATTTATAAACATAATGCCCATCTAAATTCCTAATGCTTAAACTTGTAGGTCTGATTAAAGCATTAAAGAGCTAAAGCTTCCGTGAGGCTTCCCATGCTGACACTACCCCACAGTGCTCTGACCCACACCACCTGGAACTTATTAATCATGATAATTTATATTTCCCCCTAAATGGACTATAAGCTCCTTAAAGGCAAACAATGAGTCTTATTCTTCATTGTATCCCTCAGAGCATCCAGCAAAGCACTGGATACATAATTGGATGTTTAATAAATGTTTTTGAATACATTAAAAATGAAAGTATTTCTGTTTTATATTGGACTCATAATTTTTGCAACAGTCTAAGATAGTAGGATCCCTGAACTAAACATTTTCAATCTTAGGTGAGTCTATCACCCCCAACTTTTTTACCTGGAAAGCATTTTGGCTGCTGCTATGTGTGTAGGTTCCTGGCCTCCATCGGCCCACCTCCCCTGGTCACACAATTTGAGTCAATGACTCTGAATTGACATTTTTCCTCCCGGTGAGAATCTGGCTTATCACCTGCTGAAGAATATTTTAAAGTCTGCTGCTAGAAGAATGAATTATATGTTTATTCATTCAAACAAACTTTATTCAACTCATACTATATTCTGGGTACTTGTTTACATTTCTGTGAAAAAAAATACTCACATACATAAGCTACCACAAAGCTATATATAGCATTTTCTTAAACAATGTTCAAAAGAAAGAATGAACTTGATGCAATATGAATTTTAATGGGTGAATAAATAATCTAAGAGAACAAGTGGGGAGTGATCTAAGAATACTTTCTCAGTTCATGTACTTCTCATTCTATTTCGTTCTTAACAATGGACATTTGATTACTGTGTTTTGCTAAACTGTCCTAAAATAATTTTTCTTTCCACTTTGAAAACCATGTTTTAAAAGAGATGCCTGCATTGAACAAAACTTATGAGGCTCACATTGGCTAGGCTGTTATAGAGAAAAGGCTGGTTTTTGACTTTTGAATTAGAACTAGGTCTAAGTCTAAAGTTCACAAGATGAGATATTGCCTGAAACTACCATCATATTTCTCATGACTTCTGTTTCACTATACTTAGTTTGCTACATATAAATGAAGTCCAAGAATATAGAGCCCTGTCTCAGCTGCTGCTCGCTAACAAAAGCAACATAAGCCTGCCCTAAGAAATAAAGTAGTTGCCTCCACATGTATAAAGAACATTCCACAAGCATGTTTCAAAGCTACCTGGTTGCTGTGCTAGGTACTTGACATATGTCATGATCCCTTACCATAACTTTCTGAAAACATTTCTGAAGATAAGTTTAAGTAATTCAGTGTCACAAAGGCAGGACTTGAACTCAGTCTCTATAACTTCAGACTGTGTTTGTTTCATGATGCTATGTGGTCTCCTTATACTGTCTTGTATCCAAGGCTAAATGAACATGGGACTATAATTGGAAGTCATTATTATTTTCTTGAATAATAGCAGTTTTAAAAAAATAGTCGATAATGATATGAGCCTACTGATAACCTACTCAGAAAAACATCCCATTTCTATAACCTCATGTCTGGGGTTTTGTGTGTGTGTGTGTCTGTTTTTTGCCTCATTTTATCACAACAATTCTCTAACACTTGCAAGTTTCTTAAAATGTAGTTAATACTAACCATATTTCCTCACAACCTGATGACATGAACAAATAAACATTTTTAAAACCCTTTGCACTTGCAAGCACGGTAAAAGCACAGATTCCTTACATTTACATATGCAATACAGACTAGTAAAATCGATGACATGGAATACCTATGTAATAAAGTAATTGCTTTAGAAATGTGTGTGATAATTGCATATCAGCTGAATAATTCATTACTAAAATTATTGGTAATGAATGTTAATTTAGTACGATTATCTCATGTGTGGGAATCTGCTGATGTACACTGATTTACAGTAAACTTTAAGGATGAACATTTTATTTTTAGACAATTGCATGTTCATTAAATATGAAAAAGTGATGACAAAACAGGTTTCAGTGATGCATTCAATTTGCAACGATAGAGTTTCAATCACAAATGGCTTTTGGATTATATTAACTATAGCCTATAAATCATATATAAATATGTGTGTGCATGTGATATCACACAGAGCTGTCCAGCAGAGGGCTCCTTTGAAACAGAACGTGAAAGATGAGGCCGCTGTTCAAAGTGGAGCCAACATGGTACTTTTAATAAACTACATTGAGGTTTAGTAAAGATGTATTCCAACGCAGCTGATGGTTTTACAATCCATTTTCCTAGGGATTGTAATTTCATGTATGAACAAGTGAATGAGATTTTCATGATACTTGTCCTATGAAAATATAAAGCGATTAAGGCCAGATATTCTTTAATGAATGCAAGCAAAACCAACTGAGTGCTCACAAACTGTATAAACAGATGTACATTTATATAGCAACACAAACCAAATGTACAGAAATATTTTTGTTAAAGGAAGGGAAACTAATTTTTTTCCAAAGAAATAGATTACTTTTAAAAAGACTGTACAAACTTTTGCCTTTTATTAGAAACTATAGTTGACATTGAAAGATTGCTCCCTTCTGCCCAAGGAGTGGGTGTGGGAGTTCTGTGATATTTTCCCCCCATTATAAATGATTTAGATGTACTTATACAAGAAAAATAATTTCTTTTTATCTAGCGATTTCTATTTCTCTTATTTTTTTTAAAAAATAACTGTATTCTCAAAAATAAATTAATAATTACATACCATATTATGCATAACTGAGTAATATTACAAATGCTCTTGTGATCTGGCTGATCAATACTTTTCACATGGACTGCTGAGTGATACCATTTTTAAAAAGACAGAAAGCTGGGCTATATAACAACACAGAAAATAGTATTTTTTCATTGGAAAAACTAATAGGTTGGGGGTAGAGCGGGGACCCACAGAGGTTATCATGTTCTTAATCTGGGAGTTTTCAATAGCTTCTGAAGTATCATAAAGAATCACAAAAATTGACTTTTCATTCAGGTCAACCTTAAAGTTCACATTCAATTTTAATAAATGGATACATAACCTCGCTTGTTGAGAAAAGGTGAAGTTTAGATCCCTAAAGAAGATATTGACATTTATAAAACAAAGGCGAGTGATAACAAATCTTTAAAACAACAATCTAAAATCCTTTGTAATCACTAAGGTGGAATTTGTTCTGTGTCATACAGCCATAAACCCAACATTCTAGAATCAGGATGTATGAATCACATTGCTCTAGAGTTGGCAGCTATTCCAATATTCAAATAGCATGAAATGAAACAAAGAATATTTAATAGCCCTTAAATACATAGAAGCTAATATATTTCCATGTTTGAATCATTCTTATAATAAACCTACATGGATATATGTGGTCCTTTTGTCAAATTAGAGTCAGGCACTGGTATTCAAGGACACAGGAGACTAGAAAAAATTAGCACCCATATTTAACCAGTGAGATGTCACTATAAAAAGCTGGAGAAGTCAGATGAGGTAGAACTCATATTACAGCAAATCCAAAATTATGTTGATGTATTTATTATCTCAAACATGGAAAAGTAATCAACCGACATTGTATCATCTCAGAAAATAGCACCATTCTAATAGAACCTGGAAAAACAATCACGTTATAATTTTGCATTTCACATGTGAATTTTAAATGCCATTATTTCTCCTCTTTTAATCTTTCCTTTGTATTTGCAAAAGGAGCTTTCACATTTGGATGTGTGTATGTGGGGAGGAGCATTGGAGTCTGCATGCTTCCATGTATATGATGCCAGCATCCAGCCAGAATTTTGCGAGTGACACAGGCTGCGCCAAGACAGTTGCTTCTGACTGCTTAACCCCTCAGCTTGTCTGGGCAGCTCAGGAGCCCCTGCTGTGATGTTTTGTTTGCACACGTGCACAGATAAAGGCCACCACTTCTCTCATTAAATAAGAAGGCATGTGGGAAAATTAATAATTCAATTTACAGGGAAAAGATGGATGTGGAAATCAAATGTAAGTCTACAACCATCCCTGAGCATTCATTCACCTTAGTGTCTGAGGAAATCTGATGCCAGTTCCGCTGCCTAACTCATGTCTCTAGAAGAATATCAAAGTGTTAGTGAATCAGTACTTTCAACTTACTGGGCTAAGAAGGATTGTCTTGTCACAGTGCAGACCCCTCAGGAGTGGCAGTGTGGTTGGGAGGAGAGAGAAGGAAGAATCCTATTGGAACCAAGCCATAACATGTGTCTGCTTGGCCCTCCCATGCTCTGAAGAATCTGAACAAGTCTTAGATGGGGACCACATGAACAATGATCCAAGGTCTGAAGGTCTGTGTAACTGCTAGCAAACCACAGGCAAGTATAACCTACCAGTTAATTGTCTACTCCTAGGAAAATATCTTACTCTTTTTTTTCTGAAAGAAGAGAAGGAAGAATAAAAAAAGAGGAGAGGGAGGTAGGATGGGAGAGAGGATGAAACTGAGGGAGCAAGAGGATGGGGAAAATACTAGAAAGAAACTAGGTCTGCTTTTTTGTTCGGTACCACTGGATTTTGACCCTGAGTTGCTCTGAGTGCATGCAAGAGCACTTTACAACCACCCCTGATTTTATGATCCTCAGGAAGCCTCTTTCCCCAACAGCTTTATGTGTGGGTTTTCAGAATACCAACCCAGATTATGCTGCAGTTTTCAAAACCAAGAAATCCATAAATGACATTGACAACTTCCCCCTGTACCAGTGATGAAAGGCTTACACCCCCACTGAGTTGACCAGATGAGCCATTTCTCTGCAGAGTATCCTAAGCTTCACTCTGCTCTCAAGCTTTTGGTTCAGTCCCCAAGGGCAGGCAAGAAATTTCAGCTTTGCAATTTTCTACATAGAAACATGGAAATAGAAACAATTTAGAACAAATTCCTTGAAGAAGGGGAGAGCCATCATAACAACCAAAATTTCAGAATGCATCCTTTTAGTTCTATTTCTTGAAGTTCGTTCTTTTGAACGTTCTCATGGCTCATACTCATCAGCAGAGTTCAGATTACTTCCATGAATGTACTGGGAAATTCACAACTTGCCCTACAATCAGTATACCAATCTTCTTATATAAGGATGACATCACTGACCCACGGTCAAAAAGAAATGCCTTTTAAGTTCTTTTTCATTAATGTTAAGATCTCTAACATAAACTGTCCCATTTTAATCATCAGTCTCAACTAGAAGACAGATGGCTAAGAAAAGGATGTCAGGTATCATTGTAGAATTGAATAAAATTAATTTGCTACAGAAAATTAGATTCGTGGACTTGGTCTCAACAGTACATATCCCTAACTAGCTGACCTAAACTGCATGAAGATACAAGAGACAGCACGGTATTAAACAGCAACAACAACCTGGATTTAAGTCAGAATATGTGGATTTTCACTCTGCCTATAACCGACCACATTACCATAGGAAGGAGAGTGAACTTACTGGTACCTGGAAATATTATTATGCATTTTACATATGCCAATTCTTTTGACTAATACCAAAGTGTGACATCCTTTAACATCTACCTATTTATTTTTAATCTTTCCTCTATGAATACAAAGGTGCCATTTTTGTCCTCTTCTACATGACATCCTTACAAATATTTGAGGACCACTCTCCTATCTCCAGCAAGTCATTTTTTTTTCCTTTTTAGCTCAATCATCTGTAGTTTCTCCAACAAACAAAACTGGATATGTTTTTTGATCTCCTTACTATCTTGGTTTCTTTTCTCCAAATAGTCTCTAGTTCTTCTAGTATCCCTTAAAATATTTAGAAAAAGCCACTTATATATTTAATTGTATTATACTGTAGAGTTAGTATTTCCTATATAAGAGATGATTGACCTTAATAAACTTAAAATACTAATCCAATGATATAATTTGGAAAAGAAGATTGCTCATCTCATATAAATCAATGACAATCATGTACCAGGGCATTTCAAGAAAGGCCTTTTTTTTTTTTTTTTTGCCATACAGATAGCATAGTGTATATTTACAAATGGTCTGATGTCCACCATTAGTTTAAAGATTGGCTTCGTGTTCAGTGTGACTCTAAACACCTGTAAACACCCACTTAAAATGTGAATGTATCATTTTCATAAAGGAACATTTCCTAATCAACCAGATTAAATGGGTTGCTGTAGGAGGTAAGATTTTCATGTTTTAATCTATAATGAACATTAATGTTGAACATTAGCAACCTTGTAATTTACACTACTTTATTTGAATTTAGCAAACATAGGTATGGATTTATATACATATATAAACAAATTTGTATACAGATTTTAAAGAACTAATTATAGCTGGGAATAACAGCTAACATTTATCAAGTGCTTACTATGTGCCAGGTACTGTATTAAGTATTTAGTATGTAATATTTTATTCAGTCCCAATAATATTAGTACATAGATATTAGGATCATTGTTTTACAGATGAAGGACACTCAAGTTTAGAGAAATTTAAAAATGTGTCCACGGTCACACAATTCGCAAGTGGCGAAATGGAGGAATTGAACCCTAGTCTACCTGATTTTAATATCCACTCACTTGATCAACCCCCAGTGTCTTCACGGGCCATCTTTCAACAGAATGAATAGCCTCTTGGGAAGGCTTGAGGTGACCTTTCGAAGTTATCGTGTATTGGAGCTGAGCCTACAGATGCTTTATCTTATTATTCAATAAAACTTATCTGTGATACAAACTACCACTATAACAAAACACCCAAACTGCTCTGCAAGGATTCTGATACCTATATATATGTAAAAATTCATAGCAATATGTGGATCATCTCAACTAAATATAAACTTTATAAAAGTAAATAAGTAAATGAATATATTTTGCATTTTTCCCATTCCCTGGGAATGCTGGTCTCTATCACCAGCATAACTACCAAGAAATAAGACCTATTTTGTTGACGGACATGAGAATTTATAGAAGAATATTGATCGTCAAAGAATCACTTATTCGGTCAACAGACATTATTTGAGCACCTATATGTACCAGGCCTTGTATGAGTGCTGGAAATACAGCCACGAACAAGTCAGAAAAATCTTTGTACTTGTGGAATTAAATTCCAATAATTTTGTTGATGCTCAAAGTACTTGGCTCCTCTCCCTTGTAATCACCTTTGGAAGCAGATTCAAGTTCAACAGGAACAGTTTCATCATGTCCTACTCACATCATGAATGTGCAAATGCTGGCATCTGACTTTTCCTTAGTCACATTCATGGAGAAGGCGATGCTCCAGCACTAGATACTGTGGGGAACATAAAAGAAGTCGACAACAGATGTTCCAAAACACAGCACAGTATAAAAGTAATGCCTTTCTGGTTGTGAATTTTACTTTATGATGTTTGTAACAGAAAATCTGTGTGCCTAATTATTTTCAGTTCATATGATTACAATTGGTTTGTGCTTTTTAAGGACAACCCAGGGAGGAACATGTCAGGTGGCAGAGAGAAACAGGCTCGAGGTTCAATATGGCCCGCAGCTGGGATGTACAATGGCTACTTTGTGTGCAGATAAGGAGGAAGAGTGCCATCTTCCCCAAATAGGACCATCCTCAGCTCTTAGAAAACTGTTTTCATATCAATAAAATGTTAAATTTTTCAAGTTTTCAAGTGCATTAAAAAATTACAACTATCTCTCTGCAAGGAAAGAAAATGATAGATTCAGATGGGTAAAAAGCAGTCTTCCCTCTTATATTATACGTATGACGTACCAAGATTTGTGCATGGCCTATAAAATCATGCCTGTAAAAAGTGGTATCCATCAGTAAAGAAAAATAGAACAGGTCAAAAAGCAGTCAAGGTAAGCCAAATTAAAACCTCTGGCTTATTTTCCTGCGTAATGTCCTACAATTGAATGGAAAGGAAAAATCTGCCATTATTAACTGCAAATGTGACACCTTCAAACAAATATCAAACTTCCCACAATAAAGTGAGAGGAGGACATAATAAAAATGAAACTTTAACTTCCTTAATTCAGAATGTAGAGATAATTTGAGTAAAATTAGAGATGATTTTACTAAATGTATAAAGAGGAAGACATCATCATGACTTTGTGACCATGACCAACCCTCTCCTGTACCCCATCTGTGCTCTCCCTCCCCTCCGGCATGAACTTCTGGATTCATCACTTCAACTTCTCTCTTTATCCTTGCCTATGACCTTCTGTCATACCCTTCTTGGCATACCCTAGAGGAATCAAACTGTCTTCAATTCCAAACCCATATCATCCTGCTGCATATGACACAACTAGGTTGGTTAACTCACTCTAAACTCAGGTTTCCTGCCTCAGGCAGGTCCACAGTCTTATCCACATTCATAAGATTCAAGGTTAGTGAGTTCTCCTTTTCTGAAAGTATTTAAGTCTACAATCTTAGATCTTACCTTTACCACATCTCTGCCCTCCCTCTTAGCAGACAACTTTATCTGACACCAATATAAAGGAAGTCCCAATCTTCCTACCACAGCCTATCTGCTTCTGTATCTACTCTTTTTTTTTTTTAGGCCTCTTAACATGGAGGCAGAAACCTTTCAGGGAATGGCCATTCCCTCCTCGTGAGCATGTGAATCTTTTCCATTCTCATCTTCTTTCTCACTTTGTCCCACTTTTGCCTTCATTCTCTCTTTACTGGCTCATTCCTCTTGATGTTCAGATATAGCCAACGATGGCAGACACTTTTCTGCATCTGCAACAGCCATGGATCACTCTTTTTAAGAAAGCAATAAGCTGATTGAATGTGAGTTCTCCCCCTAGCACCAATGGATGACCTGATTAATCTAAATCATTCTTCTACTTGAAAATGCATCAGACTTGCTTGAAGGATTGTTTAAAATAGATTTCTAGGTTCCGCCCCAGAATTTCTCATTCAGTAGGATAGGAATAGAGCCTGAGAATCTGCCTTCCTAACATGTTCCCATGGGGTGCTGATGCTGTTGGTTCAGAGACCACTCTTTGAGAACCCCAAGTCTAAACCATGCTTGGTCACTGCATTCTCCTTTGCCAATGGTACATTTAGAAATAAGCAAATAACTCATTTCTAGCCAACAAGATATAAAAAGACATTTGAAGGAGGAGTGAAGAAAATCTGGGAACAAATTTTGTTCCCTTATAAAAAGACAGAGCACAAGAATCATGTTCCTTGTTTTTGCTTTGAATGAGGTCATGTGGAATTAAAAAAGCCTGTTAGTGTCCATTGCATGTCAAGCACAAGAACAAAATGCCAATATGCTAAGAAAGACAAGAGTGGAAACACAGTGAGAACCTGGCTTGAGTATATTTTTCAAGCTACTGCAGCAACCCTGAATCCATTATCTCCAGTCTTCTTTTTATGTGAGATAAACAATAAAGGCATTTAATGGAGCTATTATTAGATAGGTATTCTGTTACTTGCAATCAAATACAACTAACTAGCTCATCAACTCCTGGCTATCTAAAAACATCCCCTTTCAGCTCCATTTGTTCCTCTATGGTAGAACTCTACTCACTCATCCATGTAAACACAATCTCTTTGAATGAGTGTCCCCCATTTCCTTATCTCTTATTCACCCAAATCATTCCAATATGTCCAATATGTCTTGTGTTCTTCACCAAAAATGTTTTCAACATGATCTCATCATAATTCTCTTGATTATGATAGATGTTTTTCTGCCTAGTTCTACTTGATGTTTCACAGCATTCAACACTTTATCCTCTCATTTCCTTGGCTTTCTTGGTGTGGATTATCCTATCCTGGTTTTCTTCCTATGTCTTTGTTACTTACAATTGTTTCCTCCACTCTATCCTTAAGTATTGGCATTATTCAGATATCAGATCTTTTCTCTTTTTATAAATACCTGAATCTTGCCCAGGCTCAGAGTTGCTTCAATTCCATCTATCTACAGATGGCACCTGTACATGTATCCTCTTAGTCATCCCTTCATGTGACCGCCAGGCCTCTATGTTCAAATGCTTTCTCCTTCACTTGAACTCCTCTGACACTTCAAACTCAACTTGACCCAAACTGAATTCACTATTCTCATCTACTTCTTCCTACTCCCATATTCCCTATCTCATGGGCTGGCATCATCTTCACTCAGTGTTCAAGTGAGAATGCGGAAAACATCTATCACTCCTTCTCTTTTATCCCTTTGTTTCCAATCAGTCAAAAATTACATTTCTTAAATATCTCCTGAGTTAATTCCTTTTCCCTGTTCTATCACAACTCCCAGGCTCATGAGAACTATCATGCATTGCCTAGATAAATGCAAGCCTTCACGCCCAATGCCCTCACCTTCAGGATTGCCTTTGCCTAATTTCTTCTCTGACTGCAGTCAAAGTAACTGCATTTGATCATACAACCTCTGCCTGAAACTCCTCAAGGGCATCCTTGCCTTTGGTCTGCAACCTGAACCCAGCCATTAAGGTTCTACAGGTGTCCTCACCAAGCCTCTCATCTCAGCCCTTCTGTTCTCTCAGCTCTAGCTACAATAGCCTTCTTTTAAGCCTTTCCTACTTATCATATTTCTCCTGTCACCAAGCTCTTGCACATTCTATTTTCTTTGCCTAAGATGCTCTACCCTGTCTAGGCTTCTTGTTAATGCCAATTTATCATCTAGTTTCAGCACTTTCTCAAGGAAACCTAACCTTCCAAACCAGGACAAATCAACTCATGCTCATGTGGCACCATTTGTCTCTCTTAGTAGCACCTGTTATAGCTGCAATTTTGTTTTCGTGTATGATTGTTTAAAACGTCTCCTTCATGGGAACTGTATTTGTTTGTTTTTGCTCATCAGAGTTGAGCAATTTGCTTGACACACGATTGACATTCAATCAGCATTTTTAAAATATTTAATTCTGAAAAAGATGAGAGAGATGGTTTTTTCTCAGTCTCTCCCTCTCAATATACCATAACTTTCTAGAACCTATCATTCTCTTTGACTTGCTTTTGACCTAAGTTAATTTACTTTGCTATAAACTACCATAGTGCCATTCTCTTAACATGCTTCACATCTGTAATTATTTGTTTAAAATCTACTTTTTTTCCTTGACTAAAAGGTACACAAGGAACTTTACTTGTTCCCACTGAATCTCTCAGTGCCTAGCATATAAAAGGTTTTCAAAGGATGCTTGTTGAATTAAAGTACATTTATTTCCTTTTCAACATTTTCTTAAAAACACTCCCCCCACATTTTTGACCAGCAACAACAAATTTTAAAAATGGATATTAATGCATACTACATACTCTGACATGGATCAAGGTAGGATCAGAATAAAAATGTGTATTTCCTGTTACATATTCTGTTTTGGGTGACTTTTAGCAAGGCATTCTTGAGTAAAATTATGTATTGAAGATAATGTCAAATGCAGCCAATTACACCTCACATGTCCCTGGAGTAAACCTACTGATAGTGCATAAATTAAGCAAGATTAAATTAAATATTTGAATCTCATAAAAAGCCAAAAAGACTACTGTCAGCAGGTAGAATTAATTTTAAAAGTCTTGACCATCAATAAGCTACTTAGGCTACTTATGCCTTTCTTGATCTCTGGTTACCTAGGTCTGAAGTCATACTTTCTGACTTCTTCAGGCAACCCAAAAAAACTTGCTAATGGAGAAGTCTAATCTGCCTTCACAATGTCTAGTGGATTCTGCTCCTCACACTACCTAAACATGGGAGACAGGGAATGTTATAACTACTTGAGCTACTGTAGAACAGCACTAGGGATGTGTTTATCAAACATGTTTATTGCTGGGCTGTCCCACACCCCAGCATATACTCTACGCTGAATAAACCAAGTGACCTGATCATTATGAGGTCCTCTATCAAAGGAAAAAAGATGAATTAATTCTACTGAATTTTAAAAGCGCCTTATTCCATTTCTCTTCACCACACAAGATGGCACATCTCTAAACTGAAATGTGCTCCTTTACAGCAATCACTGTTGCTAAGTATTAATCAAACTAACACTTTAAAGGAGGGCCCCAAAGATCTATAATTCCTTAGATAACAGTGGGAACATATGCAAAATTATATTTTCTTTTTAAGAAATGCATTAGCTCAACAAATATATATTGAGTGTCTACTCTAGCAGGTACTTTTCTAGGTGCTGGGGATAATACAGCAGTAAACAAAAAAGGACCCTCCCTTCACAAAGTTTACATACTAATAGGAAAAGGTACATAAACATATTTGTACACACACATATTTCTAAAATATCTGACATTTTTTTAATATCCTTCTTAGAATCTCCACAGGGACAAAAGGTATAATCAGTATGGAAGGAACATTGTTCTCCTTTCTCCTTTTAACCTGTAACTTTCTCTCTTTTACTTTTCCATGTCTTTCTCTGGCAATTCATTACTTTTTCTTGCTTCATTACTTTTTTGTCAGACCTTGTTGTTAAATTTTGGAAGTAAATCTTTTATTTAAAGGCAACAGAACACTGCCTTCTCTACCTATCCCCTATTCATGCTTTTGAGTTGGGTTCATCTTAGTTGGCAAACCTCACATATACTATTTGATATTTCCCCATCAACTCTCAGATGAGGATCTCAAAATGTTATCATATAACACTTACTAAGAATTGACAATGTGTGAAATGTCATACAGAACTGAGAATTAGTCTTGGCCGCTGCTCAGTGGGTTCACTAATGCAAACTTTAATTCACTAAGGACACCAAAAACAGCCTGCAAGAGCTATTAGGACAACTATCAGAAAGTTCAATTTGCTGTCTCAAGGTCCCGACAGTGACATTAGTGCCAAGAATGAAAAGCCAAGCAATACCTGTCCCTATGTTTTTTTATGTTACCTATAAAAAAAAACCCACAAAAATTCAAAACTAGTCCAATTCAATAAGTTAACTCATTTACTTTATATTCATAGTGTCTACTTGCAATCTAATCATCTTTCTTTTTAGTACCAAATAATTTTCTGGTTGTTTAAATAATAAACTAGTGTCTTTTCACAGTATAATTGATCCCTCTGTAAATTTCTTCATTAACAGTCTTATTTACTATAAAAAAGTAAGTTCTATACAACTTGACCACCCAGTGTTTAAGATTTTAAAGTACCTAGCAGATCACGTTGAAAATCATCTAAATCTTCACATAGAGAATAGTTTACTATGCTTTGTCTTTCTAGTAATAAAACGGCAAAACATATCTGAATTCCACATGACATCATTCTCAATTTGACATAAAAAAGCTTCTAAGTGGGAAATGTTTCTATGGTTAATACTTTATTGTCTTTTTAGAGGTTGCTTTAACTTACAGGGTCTACTTATTGCAATTAAAAATTCACATGTGTAGAACAATTGCCTTCCCTTTTTGCTTTCTCCCTACCACACTGAAAATTTTAAAACCCAATTAACTATCTCACTAGGCAACACTCCTTTGTTCAGGAATTGCTCTTAGAGAAATTTTATGGACAAGGTTGGCTGTAGTGAGGTTCAATGGCATACCTTTTTTGGACTGGTCTTATACTTGAAATACAACTTTTTCCCCCCAAGAATAAAAATGATGAGCCACAGTCATGACAATGTCAAAAAAACAAGTGTTCTGCAAAATTCAGGTGCATCTTGATTATGTACACATACAAATCCAGTGTCTCCTTGAGGTTTCAAGTTTGGTTAAAAGAACCAAATGTAAAAGAGGGAAAAATGATTTGCCAATTTACTGCTTAGAACTCAATTTTAACAACAAAGTAATATAGCATGAAAACCTGGTTATTCGACAGCACTTGCCTACACAGAGGACGGCTCAATGAACTCTTTTTGCCTGGCTTGTCACAATGACTGACACTTTCTAATATTGAGCTGGAAATAATATGGATATTTAATACTGCATCGTTTACATCAAATAGAAGCAAAGCGCTATTGTTTATCAGCAATCTACTTCTGATGGCATGAATCTATATAGACATAATTATTGTTGAATGATGAGCTCTGATTTTCACATTATGGCATAAACAAATCTGCAAAATATTCACAATGTTTCATCTTGTGTGATTTGAAAAATCTCATAAAGCCAAATTCTTAAGTATTTCCTATGCTTTCCACTTGAATTTTGACTAAAATTTACCTTTTAGATCTGTTATGCCACTCATGAATTTTTTACAGTATCCATCTGTGCTTTGCAATCTTTATTCTCCATGGTTCCACATTGTTTTGGCTAACTAACAGGCCCATATGTTGCCTTAATGTATTTCTGCACAATGTTTGTGCTTTAAAAAAAAAAAAAAAACCACAGGGAAAAACCACAGGTCTAAATAAGCTATAAAGAGCATCCACATACAGTTAGACTGTCTTTACTGAGTCTGGAGACATTATGATTCTGCTGCGACAAGCAGCATTTGTCTTCATTTTGTCTGACTGTCCTCATGTGTTATTATTAGTGGCTGTCAGGCTGAGGCAGAAAAAAATAGCATCACTTGAGTAAGAAGTTGAATGCATAAATGCAATACTACACATGGTGGCTGAGGGTGAAGAGTCTGTTTGAAATGCTTAAATGCAAACACCAGGATGAGGAAATTTAAAAGTGAAAATCCTTACTTGGCAAATGTGAGGAGAAAAAAAATATGACTTCCTTGTCTATAAAGCAACGTGAAGGCTAATTATTGACAAAAATTTAGCAACCTCTGAATATATCTTTGAAGACCATCTTTTCAACATGTCAGCTTAACTTTAATTGTAAGAAAACAAATATGTTGAAACATTTGCCTCCAGTCCGGTGTTTCAGATAATGTTGACAAATACCTTGCATTTTAAAGTTAAGCTTTCAGTGTTCAAAAAAAGTAACCTGAAAGAACATTTTCCATGCAAACACTTATTATATTCTCTCACTCGAAATAGGCTCCACTTGGGAATCAATTGCTCCTGCAGTCTCGCGATACCTGCTTGTTTCCTACTTGTCTGAGAGTTCTTTCCCATATGACTATTCACCATTTTAGCAGCCAGTTCATTCTACTGCCTTTATTCATCATTGAAATAAGACAAACCAGATTTTCATAAGACCTAGAAATTGTTACTTTTTCAGATAGAAACACTTTAATTACTCAGAAAGTAGATTTCCCTCTAAAAATAAATTTCTTTATCTTCTTATTTCCTATCTGAAAAGATTATCTTCTCCTCTAGTCTCATTCATGGTCACTAAACAGGGATTTTTCACCAACGGTTTTTTAAAAATGCTTTTAAAGAAACAACTCCTACAAATACAAGTACACAAGGATTTAACTGTTTTAACAGCAGCATCTCATGAAGAATGATGTAAAGGTACTTTTCAAGAAGTCTATCTCCTGTGGCTTTTTTTTACCCATGACTCATAAAAATCACAGGTTTTCTGGGGTTTGAAATATCATAGTATGCCTCTATATAAAATAAACATAATATTTAGGTTTACAATGAAAACATGGGCTAATGTTATACTAATATAGGGCAACTAAATAACATTGTTATTATTCCTTGTTACTCTAGCCCCTTCCCTAATGCTGTCACTAACTACTCTATCTCCTAATCATATTATCCTCAGTCTACCTTTGGGCCCAGTCTAGATGCTAACTAACTAACTCCTTTCTTTTTAAAGTCTTTTTTTTTTCCTTCAGATTTTAGAGCTTCATCTCAATTTTCTGTAATGCACAACACAATGCCTTACAATATTAAGCTGGTGCCTTATATAATTCTATATTATTAATTGTTTTGTGTGTATGTGATTTGTCTTTCCAACTAGATTGTAAGTACCTTGTGGGTGGAGAGATTTTATCTCATTCTTTATAATCTATAGTACCTGGGTCATGGTAGATGGTAGTAAAATAAAGGATAATAGACAAACAAAGGAGAGTTTATGCTAAAATAACTGATTTACATATAGGAGGACAAGCCTCTGGTAACACATTAAGAAACAGAACCAAGAGCAGGGCTGTCTAAAGTGATAAATGAAGCCCTGCATGGAAGATCAATGATCGTGGAAATATTCAAATGAAAGTGTTTCAACTCCAAAAGGATTTTCCCTAAGCATTTCTCTTCCACCTACACCCTCTTAAAAAATAAAAATAAAAAACTGAAGATATCCTAAAAAGAAAAAAAATTGCAAGTCTGTTAAGATATTCCCTTAAAACTCATCAACAAAAAAACAAAAATATATTTATAGAAAGAAATGTAGGGGAGGGGAAGCAAGTGTTCAGGGAAATGTTTGTAAAAAACCATTTGACTGCCTTGACTGTCCCTTAAAAAATAAACATCAGTTTATTATCAGTGCCTCAGGAAATATCTCTGTGGGAATTGTCAGGCTTGGTTGCTAATACACTGCTCACTTCCAGTAGTATATAAGCCTGGGAGACTCCTCTAGTATCTGTTATTCTTATGGCAAACTCTGGATTCTTTCTGAAGTAGGCATCCAGAGGAAAAGCTGTTCAGCCTTTGGCCCTTCTTCCTCTTGTTTGCTCATTAGCCCCTTCCCTGGGAGATTTAGAACAAGATGGGTACATGCACCAATTTTTTTTAGGTTATGTGGAGCTCTCTCAACAATGTTATGTGGGGGGCATCAGAAAGGTCTCTTAAAGACCACAAGCTTTAAATTTGTAGGTAAAAAATCAGCTTCTTTGGTTCTTCTTAAACTAATTGTTTTGTAATTATAAGTGGCTTTATGAAAAAAATTCTGCATTGCTTTTGTGCATTGATCTTTTGATATTTAATAAGCTATGTCCTTATAAACTTCTACTAGTAGCAAAGTGTGTGTGTGTGTGTGTGTGTGTGTGTGTGTGTGTGTGTGTGTGTGTGTGTGTTTTTAATCCCAGGGGAAACAAAACCATCTATAAGAAGAAAATTGTTCTCTGAAAGACATGCAGAAGTTCTCTATCAATAAAATATTTTAAATCGGTTTTTTTTCTTGGTAAAAATATGTCACCAGATATAATATTAATATTATTCTTCTTTCTTTTTCTGCTACTCTTTACTTCAATCAAATCTCCTTATTTTTTGTTTTCAGAAAAGTATCATACTGGCCAGGTTGCTTAATAACTTATAAAAGTTATTCTGAACAAGGCAGGTGATATTTTAGGTGACAATAGCATCAATGACCTGCTGGGATATCAGAGGATAGAGGTAATGTCTAATGTGGTCACATAGTTCAAAGCAAGAGACTTGGTATACTTATTCCTCAAAATAATTGAAAGGATTTAATATGAATCCAAACATATCTTCCATCTAACACTTCAGTAGAATATTTTATTTTAGACCTGCTAACCATTTTTCCCACTTAGAAAGTAATCATACAGAATTAGAATGGCTAATTCAGTATAAGGACACTCTGTGTCATGCAATATCAACATCAAAATTCTAAGGGAACAGGAAAGTGTCCATGTCAGATCAGGCTGTTATTACACTGCAGAGGACATGATATAGCCCACATTATATCTTTATCAGTAAGGTGACGATTTCTACTATAAAAGAGTTTTCAATGACTATTGATTCAAAACTATCATGTCATAAATAAGTGATTTTTGACGATTTCTCAGCAAATGCATTCAATATTCTAGCTACCAGGACAAAGTTCCATAGTCTGAGATGGGATAAAATATTCATATTCTAACTTTTTATTTATAAAGTATGTATCTATGAATTAGGCTGAATAGAATTCTTAATTACATCATATTGCATATTCTTGCCTGAAAGTAGGAAGTACCAACTTTTAGCACCATTTCCCTAACAAGAATCATATAAAAATAAAAGCTATTCAGAAAAGCAAAGCCACAGAATCTCATCTCATTAGCAGTTAAAAATTTTTTTTTCTCCCCAGAAATCCCGTTTCTGTAATTGGAAACCATATTAAAACAACCAAAAATAAATGAAGTAGAAGGGGAAAAAAATTAATGCTCTGAAGCAATATGCAAGTAGGCACAAATACCAATGTCCACAAGAAGAAAGCATAAGTTGTAGAAAGACACTATTGGATTCACATTTCAGCTTTTCTCATTTCTAAAAAATGAGAAAGTTAATTCTTGTGATGGAGTAAGAGTAGAATGTCTCTGTCTCTGATAGAATGACTGTCACTTGCTAGACAGAAAAAGGAGCTTTTAAAATATTTTCCCTTTGGATTTTTGAAGATGTCAAGCAAATAGAACAAAATCTATTCAATAGTATTGGACAACTATAGCATTAGAAATGTGCAGTTCATCCATGTTTTAATTATTCAAAGTCTGCATTTTATTACAAAAATAATTTAAGCTTTCCTATGTTATTTTTGTTTAGGATTTTTTAACAGAACAAAATAAAAGCCAGAAACCCCTTACCAGAAACATGTTATGAAAGTAGTGTTATCATTTAGGATTTTAATAAAATCCTGGAGTCAGATAAAATCTTAGTACATCTTCTAGTCTAGTGCCCTGACTCCACACAAGAGAAATTATTTTTTTTCCCTTTAGAGATCTCCAGGGAATAGAGTCCTTGTTGTTCTTCAATACCTTGTTCTCACCTTCAATCAATTTTATTATCAGGGAATTTATCCCTTATGTTCAACCTAAATCGTGCATGCTGAAATTTAAGCCATCTTCTGTAGCTTCACGCTTGTGAGGATGAAGTTGGTTCATAAGCACTTATTGTGTGCTTGATGTGTGCAGAGCTTGATTTAAAATACAAAAAGAAGAGGTGGTTTTGCTGCAGAGGTGCTCCCATATAGCAGGGAACAAAGACATTCTGAGAGCTTTATGGAATTTGAAAGCTAAAAGAAACTGGGATATTGTACAATCCAAAAGAGCAATTAAATATAACACTTCAATCCATACAACCCTCATACTATGGATAACAATAATAAGTGCTGAAGGAAACCAAATTAAAAATGTTTAAAAGAGATAGGATTAATCAGGCAAAACATTCTAAAAGAAGGTAAATTTGGAGTCGTGTCTTATAGGCTTCCAAGGATATATAATGTCAAGAAGGCAAGTAATGAACAGCCTGAATAGGACATAGAAAGAGTAAAAAACACAGAGCAGGCAGACGAACAATTTTACATGTAGGACCATGATTATCTTGGATAAAAAATATATGAAGAGCTATGCTATGGAGAAACCACAAGTAAAGACAAGAAGCATTTTATACACGAATTACACACTCAATGGAATGCTGTAGTCTGAGTCTTTAAATATGCTATGGTACATTTGTGTGCACATATGGTATATTTGTGGACCTACAGGGAAATTTACATACAAAACACTACTGAGAAAAGATTGAAGCAAGTATTTAACATAAAATAGGATGAACAATGTCAGAAAAACTCCTTGAAGTCAAAATGGACTTTGAGGTAGACTTTGAAGAATGTGTAAGACATGGATGGAAGACAAAAAAATAAATCAAAGTTTTGCTCAAAGAGGCAAGGATGAGGTTAAATTTAAGCTGAAAGGCTAAAATATCCAAGAATGACAGGAAGAAAAAAACTTTTTGTGTTCTTGTTAAATACCAAATAGAAATTACTTCTTTTTTTTTTCTTTTCTTCTCTTTTTTTTTTTTGGAGTTGGAGTCTCACTCTGCCACCCAGGCTAGAGTGCATGCTCATGGCCACCCCAGTGTCCATCTGCTGGGCTCAGGATGATCCTTCCACCTCAGGCTTCCAAGTAGCCAGAACTACAGGCACGCGCCACCATGCCCGGCTAATTCTTTGATTTATTGTAGAGATGAGGTCTCATCAAGTTGCCCAGGCCAGTCTCGAACTCATGGGCTCAGGCGATTCCCCCACCTCAGGCTCCCAAAGTACTGGGATTACAGGAGAAATGCCTTCTAAGTGTGTTCTTCTTTCCCTCTTCTTGTCATTTGCTTGTGTGGGTATATGTTCCTTTGTAGAATTCATGA